>JXCR01025392.1:204-19320 GCA_002079205.1 Phalaenopsis hybrid cultivar
ATATATATATATATATTGTTATGGTTAGCCAATCATTTTCTTGTAACTACATACTAATAATTTTATTCGTTTAAATTTTCAAATGCCCCATAATTTATGAGACTATAGACACAATTATGCCACATAATGAATGATTTAATGGATTATGTTTAGTATACTCTTATATAATAACATAATTATATATAAACATCAAACATCTAAATTACTATAAAGTTCATGACAACAACCAACTTGTACCGACCTTTTTTTGTTATGTTGGCATGTTTATCTTCTATATGGTGTCCAACATTTCTTTTTCTTGTATCATTGCTTCGACAATGAGATAATTTTTTTATTATTATTTATACATTCTTGTTAATTACTTGCCATGTTTACATTTAGAATTTTTATGCTTACAAAATGATGCTAAAATTTTTGAATTAATGCAATGCCTCCTCAATCTTAACACATTCATCAAAATGACTAATAACTTCTCGATAACTAATTTTAACTACTATTATGGTGCTCTTTTTTCTCACTAAACATAATCATTATATAATGACATAACACACAAAATAAAGTTCGACAATAAGGGACTAAACTATCAAGAATGATTTATGCTACATTATTCTTTTTTAGAGAAACAAAGTTTTAATAACCTCAATGTCTAAACATTAAAGTGGTTGCGACTCTTTTTTGAATGATTCTTAAGGGTTTTAATCAACTTTAAGATCATCTATCATTCTATATATTCATAATTTAATAAAATGCTTAATATTGACATTGGTCATAACATAACACTAAAGTAAAAAGTAATAGAACCCGATGGCAAAAACTGATAGCCTCAATTTACATCAGAAAAAATGTTTTACTTTTCGATGATCTAGTGACTGTTTATGATATGGGTTATTTTTTATGACATTTAACAACAATAATATTTTTTTTCGACGTTTTTAATTATTATCGATGCATTAATTCGTTGGTTATAAGCAAATATTAACTAATAGTCATATTTTGTTGATCATCCTCAAACCATCATCTAGTGGGGTATTTACCAACATGTTTTTTAATAAGCGACAGGAATTTCCTCTGGTAATAGTGTTAAGAACAGATAGATTGAAAACTATTTATAAACAGTTGGAAATAAACCTTTATACCGCCTAAATCGCCTCCCTCCCCATCTTGTCCTAATCCTCCCCCTTCGGCTACATTACTCCTCTCTACCCGAAGCCCTCACCTACATTGCTCCTCTCCCCGAAACCCTCACATGTCCCTCCATCCCCTCTCTATTTCATCCAAAACCACCACCTTTGTCACCAAACTCTCGCAATATGAGCTAGCTGGGAACACAACGACGGGATCACGGCTTATAGTGATCAGAAACTCCCATTTTTTCCTTCCTTCTCCTCCTCTCCTACCCAAAACGATTGCGGAAGGTAACTTCTCATCTTCATTTTCCTTCTTATTTTCATTTATTTTGAAGAATGTGTTAAGGCTTTAGGGTTTAGCAATAAGAGGGGGATTTGAAATACTTTCTTATTTCAGTTGGATCACATCAGATATCAACTTTAAGCCCATATGTTGTTGCTTCAGTTATGGATGCTCTTTCTAGACATTTACAAGAGGATGTACCTTGGTGTATTTTTTTGCAGGTGATATCCTATTGTGAATAAGGCTAGAGAAAGAGTTCAAGAAAAACTTAAATTTTGGAGGTTTGCATTGGAGTTTAAAAGCCTTCATTTGATTATATCTAGAACTGAATACATGAATTGTAATTTTAGTAGTAGTTGCTCTAGTGGTAGAGTTGTAATTACTGACGATCAAATCATTAAAAGGTGTGAACGTTATAGACATCTCTGGTCTCTTCTTCAAAGTGATTATGATAAAGATGGGGATGTGATTTGTAGATTTCAAGTTGGTTGGTTGAGGTGGAGGAATGCAATTGACTTATTGTGAGATAAAAAATATCGCTTAGACTTAAAGAAAAATTATGATCACGAGATTTAAAATGTTTTATGGTGCAGAATGTTGGCCTTTAAAAGGATGCATAAAACAAATTTAAGTGTTGATGAGATAAGAATGCCTAGATGGTTGAGTGGATTGACACATATAGACAAAATGTGAAAGGAATATATTTGTGATAGGGTTTGTGTAGCTTGAGTGGACTAAAAGATTGGAGAGAGTCATCTTACATGGTTTGGTCACTTTCAACATCATCTATTTGATGATTTGGTTAGGTTAGTAGAAGTTTTAGTTTCAACTTATGCTAAGAAAGGCAAAGGTTAACCTAATAAGGTTTGGGCATACTGTATCAAAAATGGTCTTAATCTATTAGAATTAAATGAAAATATGACACTCAACAGGATGCAATAGAGAAAGAGAATTCTTGAAGGCTACCCCACTTAGTGGGATAATAAATTGATGTTGTTGTTGTTAGAGACAAAATGAGTAATGAATATATCCATAGATAGGGTTGGTGTAGCTCCAGTCTCAAACTAAGTTAGAGAGTCAAAGGTTTTAGGTACATACCACTAAATTATATGTATTTATATATCTAACTCTTAAACTTTGCATTTTAATACAACTTTTCATGTAAACGTAAGGATTTACATATGTTATGTAGGGAAAGATGTGAATTTAGCTAGAATAATGACAATCGCTTAAAAATTATTTTTAAAATTTCTTTCAGTCAGATCAAAATCAGATCTCTTAACATCATATTGATGTTATATATGTCGAAGATCATTAAATCCACTAAGACATCTTTTTATAATATTGTCTGTAAATGTAGCTATTATAACCCTTTCATGGATATATTTGTTTTGTATTTTGTTTTCAACTGTAAAGCCAATCATAGAAGTAAGCATTCTACTCTCTGTAGCCCCTTACACTATTAACTACACACCTCAAATTATTTTCTTAAAAAAAATATTTCATATGATGTAAGAGTTTTCTCTGGATCCTCCAATATGAAGTTTAATTTTCTTTTCCAAATAAGAAATTTACTTTGAAATCTAATTTGTTAGTTCCAAAATGGAAATTCACTTCAATATCAAATTTTCATTGTTGCAATTCTCAGTTTGGCATTGTCAATTTAGATTTTAAAGTGAATTTTTTTTGGAACTAACAAATTAGATTTTGAAAAGAATTTTTATTTTGGTAATCAAAATTAGACTTCACATCGGAGGAAACAATGAAAACTCTTACATCATATGAATATTTTATTCTAAAAAAGTATTTTGAGGTGCACGATTAATTGCGTGTGAGGTTTGCAGAGAAGAGAATGCATAGATTAGTGATTGGCTTTCCACTTAGAAAATAAAACATGAAATAAATAAACTTGTCCAAGGTTTGATGTAGATATGGTGACAGACAATATCATATCAAAAAAATTGAAAAAAATTAAGACAGATTATCGATCATCGACAACCCTAACTGCATTAGTAGGTCTTTAATGTTCTAATTTCAAGCTTATTTGTTGTCAGCTTGAATGAAATTTGATCCAAAATTTTTGGCTTAAGCTTGGGTCGTTTACTTTGATTCGCTCTTTATCCGATCCAAAATTAAATTAAAATCATTTAATTTTCAAGTGATTGTCATTGTTCGAGCTATCTACATCATTCACTTCCTTTACAATTTGTTGATATTATAATATTTGATCATTTTTTGTTACAACTTCGTTATTAGATCTACTACATGTCATATCATTTAATATTTTAGTAATGCTAGTTCTGTTGAAGATCATTAATTAGTCGAACAATGATTCATAATTCATTTAGACGTCTCTCTCTACTATTATATGTCACTATAGCTATACCAGCCCTCACACATATATATTTGTGTTTATTTTTTTGTCTTCAAGTGAAAAACCAATAAAAAAAGCTAAGCATCCTCATCTCCACAACTTTTAAATAGATGACTTTCACACCTTTTAATAAATTTTGTGAAGGAAATGTCTCATATGACATAAGTGTGTTCACTTCATCATCAAATAGGAAATTGATCCCAAATTTTTATTTGTAAGGATTTATGAAGTTGACACTACTACAACACCAAAAACTTGATCCTTATATGAAAAGTAAGTTGTGTANTGCCAAAAATTTGATCCTTATAGAAAAGTAAGTTGTGTAAAATATATATAATTATAGTTAATTACTAATGAGATTCTACGTAAGTATACGTATTGTTATCAAGTAATAATGAACTTTCTATTTAAGCCACAAATATCGATCTTACGTGGAAGGTGTAAATTAGCAATGATAAATTTTAATGGGAAATTTATAGAAAATCAAACGAAATCATTGTCACTANCGCCAAAAACTTGATCCTTATAGAAAAGTAAGTTGTGTAAAATATATATAATCATAGTTAATTACTAATGAGATTCTATGTAAGTATACGTATTGTTATCAAGTAATAATGAACTTTCTATTTAAGCCACAAATATCGATCCTACGGGGAAGGTGTAAATTAGCAATGATAAATTTTAATGGGAAATTTATAGAAAATCAAACGAAATCATTGTCACTAATTTCAAATGTTGAGGTTTTAACCAAATTAAATTACTTAACTATTAGCAAAAATGGAAATGTAACTTTGAAATATTAAATAGTAATCTAAGAACTGTGTTTAGGTAATGAAGATTTCTGATGTGAAAAAACATCNCACTGTCACTGATTTTGAATGTTAAGATATTAACCAAACTAAATTACTTAACTGTTAGCAAAAACGGAAATGCAAATTTTAAATATTAAATACTAATCTAAGAACTATGTTTAGGTAATGAAGATTTCTTATGTGAAAANTTTCCCACTACAATGAAATTTTGGTGAAATGTGATGAGAAAAATATTTTTAATATAGATTGTGCCAAATAGGAGCAATTTTAATTTTCTACCCTGATACAGTGCATAGAAAATCATTGGCTAATCTTAGNATTCCCACTATAATGAATTTTTGGTGAAATGAGATGAGAAAAATATTTTTAATATAGATTGTGCCAAATAGAAGCAATTTTAATTTTCTACCCTGATACAGTGCATAGAAAATCATTGGCTAATCTTAGGGTTAGTCCTTAAATCCGTGGCTACGTAGGAGGATACTGACTCCCACTTCCCTTCACCTGAAGGCTAACTTTCACTTTAATTTTTAAACACCAAGACCAAATTGGGGATTTTAGTCTGTCACCCTAAAGATTCTCCAATTTTANCGTAGGAGAATACTGACTCCCACTCCATAGCTCCCACTTTCCTTCACCTGAAGGCTAACTCTCACTTTAATTTTTAAACACCAAGACCAAATTGGGGATTTTAGTCTGTCACCCTAAAGATTCTCCAATTTTACACTCAACAAATAATATATCTCTATTTATGTGCACTTAATTTCATGAAAAAATTTCTCATTCATGAAATCAAGTGTGATCCTCACTCTGTCATAGAACTCATACTCAATTTTCTGGATCATATGTTTCACAACATATTTTAACAAATCAATTGGTCAGACTAAAAAGTAAATTAAGTTCGGAGTTGNAATATGGATTGTGCCAAATAGGAGCAATTTTAATTCTCTACCCTGATACAGTGCATAGAAAATCATTGGCTAATTAGGTTTAGTCCCTAAATCTGTGGCTAGGCTAGGAGGATTCCGGCTCCCACTCCAGAGCTCCCACTTCCCTTCACCTGAAGGCTAACTCTCGCTTTAATTTTTAAACACTAATATCGAATTGGGGATTTTTAGTCTGTCACCCTAGAAATATCCAATTCTACACCCAACAAAGTATATTAGCAAATTGAGGGTATTACTTTGTCACCCTAAAGATTCTCCAATTTTACTCCCAACAAAGAATATTTCCCTATTTATTTACACTTAATTTCATGAATGAATTTCTTCTTCATGAAATCAAATGTGATTCTCACTCTGTTGTAGAACTCATACTCCATTTTCCGGATCATATGTTTCATAACATATGTTAACAAATCAATTGACTAGACAAAAAAGTAAATTAAGTTCGGAGTTGAAAAATCATCACAGTTTCTTTTATATTTTAATTATGGCACATTCATTTTATCTCTTTATTTCACAATATCTCAGAGTTGGGGGAGAGATAGAGGGAACTACTTAGAATTCATGAGAAAGATACTACAAAACACAAATTTCATATATAAAATAAAGTTCATACAACACTAAATAAACAAACAAATTTATCTGGAACTCTTTCTCAAAGAAAATTCTTTGTAGCATTTCGTTAGAAATGCAGGAAGAAGAACTCTCTCACTTTTTTCCTTCTCCAACACTCTTACGGAACGTTTCACACTAAATCTCACCACAAAAAGTATAAACTATGAAAGCAAATTCACTAATTGACTCCAATATGGTAGTGGAATGAAATGATGTGGAGCGAAAAATGAACGTAGAGGAGTGAAAAACGTAGATGAGCCAATTTTCTGATGAAATTCAGCCCCAAAGAGAGCCCAAGGTCGGTTCTCCAAGTGATGCCTCCAAAAACTCTTTAAAAAATCTTTCAAATACATCAAACCTTCTAGAAACGGGGTCTGCACCGCCTTTGATGTCGTCAGCGCTGGTCTGGCGTCGTTAGCACTGAGTAAAAATCTCTAGCATTAAATTTTTCTGCGCCGTCGGCGCTGCCTGCGCTGAGCATTTATTCAAAAACTTAATTTTGACGCTAAATTTCATCATTTTTGCTTTCTTTTTGCTTTAAGCCCTAAAAATCAACAACTTGCAAGAAAACATCAAAATACCTTTCATTAAAGTGTAATATCACAAAAAATGAGAATAAAATATGGGTCTAAAAATGCATATATTTTTTATGTATTAGAAATCTAATTTCCATTTCCAACATGAAAATTCACTTCAAACATTATATTCATGAAATGTCATGAATATAATGTTTGAAGTGAATTTTTATTTTGGAAATGGAAATTAGATTTCGTATTGGATGTTGAAGTGAACATTCTTATGTCATATGAGACATTTTATTCTCATAATTTATTCATAGGTGTGAAAAAAATCTTGTATGAGTCGTTAAAACAAGGATGGTTAGGTGGATAAGTGGCTTAACACTTGTAAAATGTGAATACTCATGAAATGAGTGGTATTGCTACAATGACAACTAAGATTTGATGTAAAAACCGATTATAGGTCTTTGACAGCCCTAACAGCATCTGTAGGCTATTAACAATCCGGCTTCAACCGTAATTGTGCTCGGCTCGAAAGTAATTTGATTCAATAGTTTTTGCTCGAAACTTGGGTCATTTAATTTGATCTGATTTTTATCCGAGCCAAAATTAAAATCAATCAATTTTAGAGTGATTGTCATTGTTCAAGCTATCTAAAATGTTCACAACTTTTATAATGTATTGATTATTATAAAGTTTGATCATCTATTATTACAACTCCACCCATAGATCTAGTACTATAATTAAATAGAATATATTCAGTTGAATGCACTTTATAATGTGTTGATTATTCTCATGTTTGAATGTAAATATGAATATTCGTACATCGAGATCGTGGATGTACAACAGACTTTATCTAGATGGAAAAGAGATCACCTATGAGTTCTTGAACAGTGTCGAGGCATTTGTGATAGCTGCATCTCAACTGGAGATTTACCTATCTAAGGGTAGGTTTTAGTGTCCATGTTCAAAACACATAAATTGAGCACATCTAATGCCTGACTAAGTGAGATATGATCTTTACCATCAAGGATTTCAACATGATTACTAGATTTATACTTCACATGGTGAGGTTGATCTTATAACATTCAACTCTGCCTTTTTAGCGAGTTATGAGCATCCACTTGAATTTGACTCAAACATATTTGAAGAAATGAACTTTGATGGAACATGCATCATTATGCGAGCTAAGTGAAGTAGGAAGAGGTATCAAATCCCGAGGCTCAAACATTTTATGATTTATTAAATGATACTCAAAAGCCACCGTGAGAGGGTTGCATGTCTCACTTTGAGTTATCTATGACACTCAGAATCCTTAAAATCAAAATAGAGTACAACACTGAAAGTGACTAATTCACCTGAAAATTTAGTCCTTGAAGATTTATACATAATGAAAAAGTTGGTCTCCAAGTTAGGGGTTAAAGCATAAAAGATTGTTTGTTGTGTAAACGGAAGTATGCTATATTACAATAGTAGCGCGATGGAGACTTAGGGCCCGTTGGGGGCAGCTTATAAGTGCGGGCGGCATTTTGAAAACACTGCCTCACTGTTTGGTTCCCACTTATGGAGGGATTATTTGAAAATTTGTTTTTGAATTTCTAAAAGACGCGGACCGCTGGCTGACCCCCGCGGTCTGCGTTTTGCGATTCCTATTTATGCATTACCCCTCGATGGATCGCTCCCGTGACCTTGCCTTTTTCCTTCGCCTCTCTCGTGAACTTGCCTTTTTTTCCTTCGCCTCTCCCGTGACCCTAGCGCTTTGCCTCTCCCGTGACCCTAGCGCTTCGCCTCTCGCTTCCATAACCTCCGTTCAAAGCCGGATCCAGCAGAGCTTCTCCTCTCGCTCCCTTCACCAAGTCCTTGTTGGACGCAGAAGGAAAAGGTCTTGCAAAACTGGACGTTATTTTGTATCCCGGCTTCTCCTCTCGCTATTATGTATCTCGGTCTTGCGGCCTTGCAAATCCGTTCGAAGCCGGACGCTAGTTTGGAATCTCGGTCTCGCTTTGATTGCACACCATTGTTCTTCGAAGGTGAATATTCAATCCTGATTGCTTTGAATTTGTATTTAGAGTCATAAGCGGTGTTGGATTTCTATTTGGGATGGTGATAGAGGCTCCGTTGTTCTTTTTTTTTCATCTATGATCCTCCCCGCTGAAAGTGTTTATTTTTTAATGAGAGTTGAATTTCAGTCATGCATTTGGATTTTGCATAGTATTATTTTTCTTGTAATTAATTTTTTGCATTAATTTTTCCTGGTCCTTGGCAACAGATGTGTTAACATGCCAGAGACATTTGTTTGATGGGTATTACTGTTTGACTTATTTTGTTTGGGTAGCAAACAAAGCCTAATCTTTTGTTTCCATTTGCATAGACATATGTATGTTTTAAGGCATATCATATCAGTGGGATTTTTTTTAAGATGTTTGGCTACTTTACTTGTGCATGAGAAGGTGTACTCACTTTTTAAGGTGGTATTTTTTATTTGATATGAAAGATTTGGGTGAAATAAATGTAAACAGTATTGTTTAGGTGTGAGATATGTAAATATATAGGAATTGAATGGTGTGTATGTAACAATAAGCCTATTTGTTTAATTCAAAAATTGAGTTCTGTCCTGGTGTCCTTCCTAATCATTCTAAGTAATTTTTATCTACTCCACTTGTTTATGCATCTCTACCCCTAGTTGTAAGCGCTACAACCAGCTAATCTCAGTAGATGCTACTCTCGTCATATCTGATATAATAATTTTTCAATTTATTCTTTCAAGTTCTACCAAACATCCATCTAACATTCTCATTCACGTTGCTTAGTGAAAGAAAAAAAACATCATAAGAACTGACATTTATATCTGAGTTTGCTCTAATTAAGGAAAAAATGTGATTGAAAATCTAATATCAAAGTAACTTTTAATTACTAAAACATATATAGCTAGAATTCCTTTCGGTACCTCCACTTTATTTTCACCCGACATGGCTAAACATTATGATACATATCAATACATATCTAACTGTTTATAACATATTGGATCAATATTTGGTTGAACGTTGGAGAGTATTGAAGTTTTGTTATCTTCTCGATGAAATGACTTTTTGTTTTTCTTTTGTTATTTCAAAGATGCATCTTTTTTTTCTATTCTAGGAATGAGTCCTTTAAGTCTTTTTTTTCTCTTCTATAATATTTTGTTGTCTAAATTTTTATTTTGAAATTTTTAGATGGTAGATATGGAAATTGTTATTTTATTTTGTGATTTTTTCGCCATGAAAAGACACATTTTGTGCTTATCCGTTAATCTGACAGAACTCAATGAGTAAAGCTAAAGAGGCTGAAACATCAGTCATGTGGGATAGAGAAGTAACTATCATATTTTGTGATTTATGTGTGAGCTTGGTTGAGGTGGGAAATAAACCCACTACATTTTTTAACAAAGAAGGGTGGCAAAATATCTTAGTTAAATTCAAAGAAATGACTGGAAGAGACTATGATGGCATGAAAATGAAGAACAAATGGGACCAGTTAAAGAAGGATTGGAAACTATGGAAAGAACTGAAAAGGGGATCAATGAGAATGGGCTGGGATCCAGTTAAGCGCACAATAGATGCACCAGAGGAATGGTGGGCTGAGAAACTACAGGTGCATAAATAACTCTTTTTATTTTATGTTTAATCTAATTTCGCATTAAGTTGACACTATTTTATTAATGCACATTTGTTATCTATATCATGCAATGCCATCAGCAAAAAAATTTAAATTCGTTGGCATTGGTCCAGTAATGGAGGAAAAACTAGATGGAATGTTCACTGGGGTTATCGCTACAGAAACTCATGCGTTCACCCCAAATGATATAGGGTTTGGCAGCTCAGCCCAAGAGATGGATACCGTGCAGATAGATGATTCAGGAGACCGTCCTAGTCATGTTCACACGGATGTTCAATTCACAAGTGTGCCTAAGTGTCCTAGAGTAGAAAAGAAGAACAAAGGGGTTGCTTTCATTAAAGACACTATTGATGCACTTGTTGAAACATGTAAAGCTCAGTCTTCTTCATCGCAGGACAGCTCAATTGATGAGTGTCTTCAGGTCCTCAATACATATTATGATGTTAAGGCAGGCGATGATGACTACATTCAATACGTGAAGGAGTTACGAGATCCAACCATCAGACAGTTTTTTATGAAGTTGAAACTGAAATACCGAGTGAAATACTTGCGATTTTTTATGGACGACTGAATATTTGAGTTATTATGTACTTTGATTTCTATTGTTCTATGTTATGTTTATGTGATGCACACTTTTTTTATCTCCTTCGTGGATTTTTTAGACAGTTCATATTTTTATGTGGTTGTTGTTTCTGTGATGGTCAATTTTATTATATATTATTTTTGTTTTGCCAAAAATTCATGTGTTCTATTCATCTTTCATAGCATACTTTTGTTCTTATTATTAAATTTTATTCATTTTCCTTTTAATAATTTTGTAGTATGGATGAAGAAGAAATCCACTACATACACATAGTAGAATTTACCCTTACCTTACTGTATTATTACTATCTTAAACACGTTGACCGAAACCCATGTATGACTTCAACTTAAGTAAGAGACAGATAGGTTGGTGAGTTATTACGGGGCCATCCAACACGGTTCTTTAATATGTTCCGTTTGACACAAAAAATATTTCATGATCTGCTAAATGAACTCTGGATCCATCATGGGTTACACGGCTCTGCAAGAACAACCCCAAGGGAAGTGCTTGCAATAACTCTATACATCTTATCTCAAAATGAATCAATAAGAGAGGCTATGGAGCATTTTCAACATTCATCTGAAACCATCAGCCGATATTTCTCAGTCAATTTGAACTCTCTTGTGAGTTTGGCCCAGAAGGTAGTGAAGCCCGAGGATCCAACGTTCCATTCAATTCCTTCACAAATTGCAAATGATCATTGATACATGTCATTTTTTAAGGTCTGTCTTTTACCATTACATTTATCTTTCTATTTTTATTACATTACAGTTTAAAAAACTTTCTAGTTGTAACTCCAAGATTGCATTGGAGTTATTGATGGGACACACGTCAATGCACGACTATCTAGTGAAGAAAAAGTTGTGTACATTGGCCGATGCGGCACCCCAACACAAAATGTTATGGCCGTATGTGTTTTTAATATGTGTTTTACTTTTGTCATGGTTGGATGGGAAGGAAGCACCCACAATAGTCGTGTTTTCAAGTTTACTACCAGAAACTTGAGACATGGATTTCCATACCCACCTCTGGGTAAATACTATTTGGTTGATGTTGTATATCCATTACAAAGAGGATATTTGAAGCCCTATCCAGATACAAAGTACCAAATTCCTGATTTTGAAAGATCTAGTGGTGTCGCACGAGGCAAAAAAAGAGGTTTTTAACAAAAGACACTCTCATTGCGCGGCGTAATTAAAAGAGCGTTCGGAGTGTGGAAGAACAAATGGGTCATATTACGGGATATGTCGTCCTACCCTTTTCCAAAACAAGTACTAATAGTAGTTGGCACAATGATGCTACACAATTTCATTCGACGCCACCCTTCCAGATCAGATACGAAGTTTGCCATTTTAGAAAATGATTCAGTGCAAATCCCACCTGAAGCATTTGAATATCATGTGGGAGGTTCAATACATGAAGAGTTTGGTTCAGAAGATGCATGCACTCGAGAGGGTGAAGGTGCATCAGAGATGGCAACTTTACGAGAACAAATAGCAGATGATATCAGTCGTTCATGATATCAGCAAAGGCATAAAATATATTTTGTCTTGTTTTGAATGCATATTGTTGGTAGAGCTTACCTGTCATGAGCTTTGATTTATGCAAGGGTTTTTAACGGATTTGTTTTGTTAGTTTGTGTGTTTCTTAATACAAAAGGATGGTTTATTAACAAGATGATTAAGGTGCAAACACTATTTTGAGTTTATTAATGACATTTAATATGGTTTCTTCTCCTTACCTAGAATATTGCAAAGTTTATGATGACTGTTTTTTTAAAGTATATGGTGTGCTTGATGGGGAAGTTGTCTCGTGCTTTCCTGGGATTGCACAAGTGCTTCATATAGGGGAAGTCTTTATACTGATTGTTAGGCTAGAATGCAAGACACCTTTCGTAGTGCTTATTGTCCTTCTGAAACAAATGGATTGTATAAAAACTAAATTTAGGCTAAATGTGAGGTATTGAAATATTTTTTGGGAAAAATTTGTATAGTGTATTTTGATGATATCTTAGCTGACAACATCTCCAGAAACACGTGAATCACCTTAAACAACTCTTTCAGAAGCTTCGACAACGTAAATTGTACATTAACAAGGCTAAATGTGAGTTTGCCGTCAACTGTGTGCACTTCCTTGGCTATCCTGTTAGTTCACAAGGAATTAAAACTGACCCTAGTAAGATTGTTGCAATCCGATCTTGGCCTATTCCTCACACTCTTACAGATATTCAAAGTTCTCATGGCTAAGTGAATTTTTATTGACGGTTTACATGAAATTTTACTATGCTAATGCTCTAAGTACAAATTTTTTGAAAGGCAAGACTTTTATATGAGAAATTTAGCAAAGAAATAGCTTTGAAAAGCCCTTTTAGGTTGAGAATCCCTTTCAGTAAGCTCTACATGATCATTCATCCTGATTATGTATTTGAGAATCTTGTTAGTTCACAGACCTTGTTAGTTGACATACCAAATAATTAAGAATTAAGTGGTATGTATGTAAATGCCCCTAAAACTTATCTATAAGCTCTACATGATCATTCATCATGATTACGTGAAGGATTTAAAAACAACAGGGGTGAAAGTTAAAGTTCTACTTTACAGGAAAGATGGAAATCCATAATAGGAGTCAGGTCAGGTCAACATATGGTGAGTAAACTTCAGCATTTAGAAAGACCATCTCTTAGCATAGTCCATCATAACAGCTCCTTGCCTTAAACAGCACAGGGACATTCACAATTTTACCTACATACCACCTAATTACCATGTATTTACACATCTAACACCTAAACTATATAATTTACATTTATACCGCCCAAAACTTCATATCATATAGTATGGAATTGTCAAATCTTACATACAGGGACATTGACAATTTTACCTACATACCACCTAATTACCATGTATTTAAATATCTAACACCTAAACTGTATAATTTACATTTATACCACCCAAAACTTCATATCATAAAGTATGGAATTGTCAAATCTTACATTTACCTACACCACCAAATTACCATTTATTTGTCAAAACTTTAATTTATGAGCCTTAAAGTTTTAACTAAACGATCACATCTTACTATAAGGTTCTTTCCAAGTAAAGCATTGATGATTTCCTCTACATCTAAATCCTTTTCTTGTCCTAATAGTTCTTTAACCTCCAGATGATCTCTCAAGAAAATCGAGAAATCTTTTCATCTAAAATACTCTACCCTTGTTTCTTGCATTATTGCCCATTTAGATTTTAGCTTCTTGTTGTCTCTGACCTTCTCAGGAAAAATCTGGTATACGTCCTTTTTGGAAGAGAATTTACATACCTAGCACAGAACTCTTATATGTGTACATATCTCACACCTAAATTTTCAAATTTACATACATAGCACTTTGGCGATATAAAGCTCCGCATGAAAAGGTGTATTTCAAATTTAAAAAGTGGTAATAGAACTTTTGTTGATGTGATATTAAACATTTAATTGTTATGTGTGTAAACACAATATTTAGGAATGAGATATATAAACACATAAGAATCGAGTGCTATGTATGTAAATGCCCCCAAATAAAAAAAGATGAAAGGGATGATTCCGCACATGGTGATTTAAAATGTTGTGCTCCCCTAGATAAAGATATGGGCATTACAAATTAATTTGTTCTATTGCAGCAGGAAGTTTTAAGTTGCTTAATTCCCTCGAGTGCTATTGCATGCATATATCCAACTTCAAGGTAGCCATATAGATTCCAGATACAGCATCGTTTGGCACCAGCTTTCAGATGTTGTTCCATTGCTAAGCCCCAACTCCTATCAATAATATGTCTCAACCATAATTGGAGTGCAATTTACCACATTTTGCACAAAGTCTGATACCAGTAGCATTGAGGGAAACCTATATAACTGCTTTTAAAAGATGTCATGAGACTTTTAAAAGATTTGCAATCTAGTAAATCTATAGTATCATGTATAGATTAAACAACCTTAGAAAAGATGCAAAAAGATTTACATACATGTCAAGATTTACATACATATCATTATGTCCAATGTTAGCAATTCTTACATTTATAACAACCAAATATTTACATACATATCACTCAAATATTTACATACATGTCACTCAAAGATTTACATATATTACATTCAGAGAATTGCATAAAAATTGGTGATGAAGCTTCTTAATAGTATGGAATTGTCTGTAGCAAATAGTGTCAGATGCAATTTGTATCATGGGCACCAGTATCACTTGCTTTAGTTATTCCAAGCTTTGATGTGATCTCATGGGCACCAATACTGCTTACTTTAGATGCTCCATGATTTCAGCTACAAAGATAGATTTTCTCGAGTGTGATCTAAAGCAAACTCTGTCAGAACATACAATTTACATAATTAAATGCAGATGTCAGTAGCCAGCAAAATTAATATAGAATTTAATGCTCCAAGTCATATATGTTTTAGTTTCCAACGAAAAAGATAAAAGCACAATACATCGTTAATTTTATACTGTCTAAAGTTATATGAACTTAAAGATAAAACCATAAGGATTAGATGAGCATAGCACTAGCATCCGATTAACATAAAGTTTAAACTGTAAAAGTTATATGAACTTAAAGTGATATTCTGTTACTTTTATGGAGTTAATAAGAGTGGTGTTAATAAGAGTGGTGTTTGTGAAATCAAGTGAATATAATGCTATTGAAAAATAAACTTGCTTTCTTCTCACACCTACCTAACATAAAGAATAAAGTTTTTCATATATACATTTTATTTCATTAATAATGGTTGGATCATCATGACCTGTCAATATGATCATGAAATTCCTCCCATTTGGCCACCCTCTAGAGAACATGGAAAGAATAGTAATGCAAGATATTTGCTACAGCAAAAATTTCGTTAAGTAATCCTTTTCAATAGCAAAAAATTTCGTTAAGCAAAAATAGACTTGTACTCGATTCATTAAGAAATCAATAAAAATTTTAATTCACTAACTTTTTCTTGAGTTTTTGAAAAAAAAAACTCACCTTATAAGAACTAGCATTATGGTAACAACTTGTAGCACTAGATACTCTCCAAACTCCTCCAAAACTTTATCAAGATTCCAAAAATAACTCTAAATCATTTATTTAATTTAATGCTTCAACATATTTGAAAAAAAAAATAATGCATTTCAAATTTACATTTCAGGGCATTCCCCAATTTTGTTTTAATATAGTTGTTTGGAATATAGGTTTGATTATAACATTACTTTACAGGAGATCAAACCTTGCCCCCTTGCTTTTAATGTTTTTTACTTTTATTCATATAATAGTAGAGCACCTTGGATATCAGCAAAAAACTCTGTTGCAACAATTGCTTCCACAATTTGATATGTTGAGTTTTTTTATTCCCTCTAGTTTTTGACTGATCAACGCTTTTTATAATAATTGCAGAACAATAAACTCGAGATATTCAGCGAAGTCAGGGCAAATGATGTGCCGATGTGGGCTACCATCATTGTTTTTCACATCACGATAGACATAGTTACGAGCGACAATTCTACAGGTGCCCGCGGTGGGGACAAGGACCGGACGACTGAAAATTCTTCATAAAGTTAACATTATCATATTTTTACTTATCATTTTAACATGTTATTTTTTTGTTTTTTATGTGCTCTTATTATACTTTGTAGTAGTATGTGCATGTGCGTTTTACTTTTGTATGTGTAAGATATTCGTTTGATGCGATCGGATATGTTTTAATTATATAAATATAAATCAACTTTTTGGTATTTTCTTGTCTGAACAGTGATATTTAATTTTGTTGAGAAAAGAACATATTCTGCTGCATAGATTATTCATTTAATTAAAAAACAAATTTCCAAATAAGTTGTTTACGAAACGCATTAACCAAACAACTAAACTGCTTATTCAGAACAGGGGAAGAATGGTCAATTTTCCAGAATCAGTTGTTTTCCATAAGCGCCAACCAAATAGCCAGACAGCTTATCCAGATCAGCTGCTCATCAGCAGATTATCATGATAAACTGCTTATCAGCAGAAGCTGGATAAGCTGCAGCTGCCCCAAACAGACCCTTAAAGTAGATTTTGTAATTATTCTATATCCAAACCTCATAGTAGAAAAAGTAAAAGGCAAAAGGAAGTTCCATTCAAGCGACTCTTTTATCTACCGCTTATCCACATATAGAGATTTTGTAAAGTTCTATGCGTATTGCTCCATATACGATCTGACATCAGAGTAGATAAGAAGAAAAAACTCAATGAGCCATCCAACAGTTGGGGTGGCATGGAAATATTTTGATTGCTCATATCCAGAGTTTGCTACAGAGGCACGTAACATGCTGCTTGACTTATGCTTTGATGGCTTCACACCATATAGTCAAACCGCATTGCCCTACTCTTGTTGGTCGATGATTGTCACACCATACAATCTGTCACTTGAGATGTGTATGACAACCATTTTCTTCTTCCTAACACTGATTATACATGATCCTAGTAGCCCTGAAGGAATGATTTATGTATATTTGCCGTCGTTGATAGATGATTTGCAAATCTTTGGGAAATAGGTGTTATGACTTACAACATCTTAATGAAACACAATTTCCTGATGAAAGCAACATTAATGTGGACAATAAGTGATTTTCCTGCATATGAAATGTTATCTAAGTGGAGCACCGAGAGAAAGTTATCATGTCCATATTGCATGAATTCATCTAAGGCATTTATGCTTTAGCATGAAAAGAAGAATTCATGGTTTGATTGCCATCATATGTTTCTAGATGTTGAACATCCCTTAAAGAGGAACAAGAATGCATTCAGAAGGAACAAAATTAAGAAATCATTGCAACCTTTAAGAATATATAGGGAAGATATATTGCAGATTGTTAGTGGCATTCTAAAAAATGTTGTATGCCCTGACATTTCTTCACATCATCCACCCGTACTTGGTTTCATTCATAATTGGACAAAGAAGTTAATTTTTTGTATCTGCCTTATTGGAAGGATAACATGATCATATACAATCTAGATGTCATATACATAGAAAAAAATTTCCTTTATAACATCTTCAACACTGTGATGGATGTTAACAAAAAAATTAAGAATAAAATGAATGTCAGATTTGAATTGAAGGATATATGCAAAAAGGTGGATTTTGGAGATCCAAGAAACTGATGTCGGTAACTCATTAAACCCAATAAAAAATATTCCCTTACTTTGTCCCAATTAAGAACACTTTGTGAGTGGCTCCAAAAACTAAAATTCTCAAGTTGGTATTGAGGTGTTGTGTTGATGTGGGTGCAGAGAAAATCTTTGGAATGAAAAGTCATAATTGTCAAATTTTTATACAAAATTTGATCTCAACTGCATTGAGCTGTTTGCTGAGCAAAATCCTTAATCCATTGATTGAATTAGTGTGTTTTTAGGGAACTATATACAACTTATTTAAAGCATGACAACATACGACAACTAGAAGTAAACATTCTTGTATCACTTAGCAAGCCCGAGAGAATATTTATGCCTTGTTTCTTCATCAGGGTGGACAATCTCGTTGTATATTTACCCCATAGACATTAGATGTTTAGTACAGTACCGTTGGATGTATCTGTTTGAGAGGTAATTACTTTAAGATTAGATAGTTAATCACTCATTATTAAAGAAGATTGTCAATATGTGTTAAGCAACATTTATTATTTAGATTTTTTAATAAACTAAAGAAAACTGTGGAGAATAAAGCCAGGTCAGAAGGATCAATATGTGAAACTTATTTACTGCATGAGACAACGATATTCTGCTCTTGCTATTTTACGGAAGAGAAATTAACAAAGGAGTCATTGGGTTTGGTACCACCATTGACCATTTCAGTCTTCTAGCAGTTAGGTGAAGCATTGGGGAGGTTTACATCTTGTACCTTAATGATCAGGAACTTTTAACAGTGATACTTTATATTCTTCTCAATTTCGACAAAGTATAATCCTTTATTGAGCAAGACATTTTTCTTATAAATTTTCACTCATTTATCTGGAAAATGTCATGATTAGCTATTTTAATAATATTTCAATATGTGAACAAGTTATTCTCGGATTCATTAAATTTATTGAAGATGATGACACCAGTAAGGTGATCGAGCATAACTACCCCAAGTGGTTTACAGTGCATTTGAGTTAGATTCATTTCTCATATGACATGTGAATTTTCATTAACACAAGATTTCTTATATATATATATATA
>JXCR01025396.1:0-40170 GCA_002079205.1 Phalaenopsis hybrid cultivar
AAAAAAAATATCTACAAAATTGTCCAAAGGAACTAAGAAAATGACTAGTTCATATCACTATGTGAAAACCACGCATACATCTGAAAGTAGGATTTTGATGCAAACTTGAAAGTACGATGATGCTAAAATATGACAGATTAATAAATGGTGTTGAGAAACTCTAGTCTCTTGTATATCTCTCATTTTCACTTTGTTTTAAATTCCTACCAGATTTAAAAATGGTGTTGAGAAAGTGCAATACAATCATTGTAAGTTATATATGATTAAGAATAAAAATGATGCAATAACTCATATAAAACATATCTACAAAATTGTCTAAAAAAATAGGAAAATGACAAGCTCATATCCCTATAAGAAAACCAACACGTACATTTGAATGTGAGATTTGGGTGCAAACTTAAAAGTACGATCATGCTAAAATATAAAAAAATACATCCATGATCATGATTCATGAGTTACATTCCATTTTTACAGAATTTATAATCGATAAATTAGTAGGTGTGATCAGATTTATAAATTTATGTATTGAATTTTTTATATAAAAATCTAGATAGTATTTTTAATTTTTAGCTCGTTTAAATACTCGGTCATTTGTCATAAACAAAGCATATACAATCTAGTTCAAACTAAGACAAATTTAAACAAGTCAAGCTTGAGCAATATATGAAAGCTCGACACAAGCTCAACTCGAACATGAACTTATAATTATACCAAGCCAAATTCGAACTATGATTAACTCGGCTCAACTTGGCTCAATTACAGCCATAAATGGGATAAGTCAAGATGTCATAATCTTAAAGGCATTGCTACAAAAAATAAATAAATATATAAAAGAGGACGGTCATTATGAGGTCCAGATGTGACATTTAACATATGCCACTTATCATTAGATGTTTAAAAAAGAAGGGTTCTCTACCAATATGCCCACATTTTCTTTGCAACAACCGGATAAGATTGTTGCTGCAATAATGGTGTTACAAAAGTGCGTACGCAAGCTTCCCTCTCATTATGATCTCGAGTTTGTGCGTCATGATACAAATAATTCATATGCACTTTCTAAGTATATCAGCTAGTTCATTCCCCCAAACTCACAAAAATGACAATGAATTGCTCCATTAAGATCATGTTTAATGAAATGTTAAATCGAGTACTGAGCTATTTCATTTGCAACTGTATCATCGCAATACAAGTTCCCTTCAATTTAAGGGGCAACACAAATTTTTGATAGCAGTCTCCTAAACCAAGAAAGTGCGCAGAGACCTCTAGCTAACAAGGCTTCTAAATATGTTGACGCTACTACTTTTAGGGTTTGTTTGGGGCAACTGTAGCTTATTGAATAATCTGCTGATAAACTNTTGAGCTATTTCATTTGCAACTGTATCATCGCAATACAAGTTCCTTTCAATTTAAGGGGCAACACAAATTTTTTATAGCAGTCTCCTAAACCAAGAAAGTGCGCAGAGACCTCTAGCTAACAAGGCTTCTACATATGTTGACGCTACTACTTTTAGGGTTTGTTTGGGGCAACTGTAGCTTATTGAATAATCTGCTGATAAACTGATTAAAAATAATCTGCTGATAAGCTAAGTAGAATAGCTATTAAAAATTTTTATTTTTATGAAAAAGTCAGACCGCAGCCAGAAAGCTGCCACCGCACCTAGATAGGTCGGTGTGAAAATGCTATTTTTAGTGTTTTGAAAACATACAAGCTGTCAAAACACAGTTTACCCAAACAGGTCAGGTGCGTTTTCAAAACGCCACCGCACTAAATAAGCTGCCTCAAATGGGCCCTTAGATTCTACCTACTTCTCCATATGACAAAGCAGTCATGTTAAAATTGCGTATAGAAGCACAATTCTGAAGTAATGTGACGCAAGACAAAGGCAGCCTGGTACTAATCCTAGTTGCACAAGATGAGTTAAGAAAGTGTTATTCGCAGAATATAAATCTAAAGCGGTCATGTGAAGTGATAATAATATAAAACCGCTCAATTCTCTCCTCATCACATTCACACCTTTCACCTTTATCAAAGGATAAAGGCAGCTCTACTAACTTGCCACTCGGTGATCACATTTGCAATTTTGCAAGTTTCACTACATCATGGTTACCTCAACCTCCACCTCAGATATGACAACACAGTGGCCTTCCTCCCCAACGTGCATGGACCATTCACTAAATTCAAGGCATCTTAGGTGTATTTTACTTTTAAACTAAGTTTAAGAATATTTACTTAAGACTTCTATTTAAATAAAAAAATTAAATAGTTTCAGCAAAATTTGCTAAAACCAGAGTTTGTGGTTTGTTTTTAAAAAAATTGTAATCTATTTATTAAAAATCATTAGACATTTTTATATCATTTAGCAAATTAATTCATTATTTATGTCATTATAGTTAATTATCTAATTTATGTAATTATTCATATGATTTGTAATTATTTCTTAAATTGTTTAATTCTTAATTTTCTACGGCATATTTAGTAAATTTCACTTTAAAAATATGCAGTACATATTTGATTTTTTAAAAATTAAATTCATATTTCAAATTAGTTCACTTAAATTAAAAAAAATTAGGTATGGCTGAAATGGCTGATTCAAATGAAGGAAAGATCCCATTCGGAAAAACAAGAAATTGAAATTCAAGTCAAGTACTCTTTAACACATGCATTTATTGTGAAAAGAAAATAAATAGAGTTACACCTTGAGCCAATGAGCATCTAAAACAAGTAATGTTATTAAATATAAGAAGGTGCCTTCGTATGTAGTACAAGAGATGCTTACTTATCAAAAAGGAATAAAAAAATCGAAACAAAGTTTATAAATTAATTATAATTAAAGGGTGGTGGATATTACTATATCAAATAGTCAAAAATCATATACTTCATTACATATATAAAGAACTTGAAAAAAATATTATAAAACAAGAGATTAAATAAATGAAAATCAGAAAATATACATAAGGGAATAAAAAATAGAATTTCACAACACATAGCTAGATAATTCTATTAAACAAGTATCCATTATAGGAGAGGCTCTTGCACAATATAGACAAGGTTTAGACCATCGATCCATCATGAGTTGAGAGTCCTAGTTGCAGGTGAAACACGAGTGACTATGACGAATAGAGAGAATCACAAAAAATTTGGCAGGAAAAGGGATGCACTTATGTCAAATGGGTTGACTGATCGTAAAGAGAGAACTATAATAATGTTTTAACTAATTCACTATTAGACACAATATTCTTAGAGTCAGTAGATGCATATGAATATTCAACAACTGCATTGGTGTTCTTTAAACTCTTAGATGCAAAGATAAAAAAGATCAGAAAAGAGAATATACTCAAATGGTTACAAATAATAACTTCAAATATGTTCTTGCAGGTTTAATCATTTATAGTATTTGATGTCTATATACTTAATATTTTCTCACATTAAAGAATGTGAACATATCATAGTATATTTTGGCATGATGCAAGATTGGTAAAATCGGGTAACACTCATTTTACTTTTTTCTTCTCTATCTTGCAAGCATGCATATAAAAAAAATTAGGCTTATCTACAACTCTCAAAATTAAAAAATAAATCTGATTTATTGTTGATTCCAGAGATGAGAAATCCACAGAAATCATTCTCAAGGATATACATTAGAATTGTGAGCTCTATTTGAAAACTTACAAGCCCAATAATAAAGATACTGAGATCAGTAAACGGCAATAAGAGGCAAATAATGGTTATATTTATGATGCATAAAGGAAGTGAAGGATATAATTAGTGGTGCATTTGCAGAAGATAAAGAGAAATACGAGCGAGTATTTGTCAACTCTGATAATCATTACATCAAATTAAATACCATCTTAATACAGAGCTTTTTTACTATGTTTAAAATATAATCGATGAATACATGATAAAAGCAGTATATGCAGTTATTAAAAGATTAATGAGAGGCCTAAATGATAGAATTGGAGATAGATCAAGGACTCTACTTATAATCATCCTAGTAGCTTATTCACAATAAGTTCTCCACCCACATGAGAGATGAAAAATCTTCAGGCATAATTCATGAAAGCTTCTCTATTTTTTAGTTTTATATTGATTAAAATATTTTCTTGAATATGACATTATAATTTTAATGTAATGATGTAGTGTGAGATGTATGGCATCAACACTAATCTTACAAAAATTGACTATTAAGTTTTTAGGATTGATTTATAATGTTATTGGGAATGAGAAGAACAGGATTGTATTCAAATAAAGTGAATAATTTATTAAATTTACTAATAAACAAATTCACATATTTTATGCATTTCATTATTTTTTTCTAAAGATTCACGCAGAGAAGAAAAATTAATGAGATAAAAGCATCTAAATGATTTAGTAATTAATAAACATAATTAATTTTTTAAAAAAATCAATTCGAGAGATAATATTTATCAAATTAATTTAAATTTCATTTATGAAAGTTGTGAATGATTAAGAAAATAAAGGATATCGATGAGTAACATGTTGGTGACAAAAATCTAATTTGTAGACAAATTGAAGAGGTATCAAAAGAAAATTGAAAGCGATTCATAAGAGGAGGTCAAACAAGCAGAGTTTCATCAATAAAGAGAGCTGATTCATCTCAACTTACATTTGCTTTCGCCTTTCAGAAAAAAAAAAGATGAAATTAACTCATAAGGAGAAAAAGCTAAAAATGATGATTTTGAAAATTAAAAAAATTACTTAAAGAAAAAAGAGAATATGTGAATGACTAAAGTTGATGATAAATGAACTTTCTTTAACTTTTTTATAAAACTTGAGACTTTTTTCCATTTAAATTTAACTTGAGAAATGAATTAGGTTTTTTTTTTAATGTGGAACTTGAGTATTTAATTTTGAATCACACTAATCATTTGTTAATTCTTACATATCATAAAAAGTGTTATAAATTTAATTTTGTAAGTTCACCTTCAATCTATCTTCAAATTTGGTAAACATTAGATTTTCTTTCAATTTTACGTCAAACTATAATTCATTTCTCAAACATTCCACGTTTGCCGATAAATATTGAATGCATCATTATCTTTGTTGAAAAGCATTACTTAATATAGTTTATAAGCAAGAAATATAAGTTATGAGCGCTCAAATTAAAAACCACCACTTCATTTTGCGATTTTTGAATTGAAGTAAGAAGAAACGCGTCCATATCATACTGCACTTGGTGCTTTGAAAACCACTAATGAATGTGAAGTACCAATGTGCGTTTCAATTTCTATCAAATATGTTCCTGGCCCAATCAACATCAATATAACCCTCAATATCAAGTTTAACCATTGTTTGAGAACATAAGCACTTTCCCTAAAGTCAACTTTAAGTAATGTAATATTTGACCCATTGCATTCATATAGACTTCAGTAGGATAATACATAAACTGACTAACAATATTGATATGTAATAAATGTTCAGTCGTTAACCCAACGTTAACATCTTCCCCTTAGTGGTGGGACTTATTCAATATATTCCCAAAACTTCTAATTATGTATCGGTTTTCACGCTACAATCTAACTTCCCTACATTGTTCAATTGATCTAAAACATATTTTCTTAATTACGTACACCCATATTCTTAAACTCAATTCAACAGACAATTATCTCTGAAGCTTGCAAATTTCTTTTATAACATCTCCCACAATGATCATGTCATCACCATAAATTATCATCGCAGGTTTTCTCTCTTGTCGTCATAAGGAAAGAGATTATCATTTAAGTGGCTTTGTTCAAAGCCACCTTTCATAGCCATGTTGCACTAACAGAACAATGCATGCGGTGACAGCTTCAATCCAAATAACACTTACTCAAATGGACATATAAGTCCAGAGGATGATGATATATAATTCAATCAAATTTTCAGTGAATCAATTATAAATACTCACGAGGAAAGCATATAAGTTCAGCTACTGCTTCACAAAATCAAGAGAATTTTAGACTGGGAATATATTTGGAAATGCATTTCTTAGTTTTATCCACTTCAAAATTTGAATTTCTTTATTTTTTTATTACACAAGTACTTCATTTCCTAATTTAGACTAGATGGAGTAAGTTTGCAAATTAGAAGGGATTAGTTTCTCTAAATATATGTACCCTAGATGTGAATAATTTAAATGAAGTACTTTTTCCTCCCAAAGTTTGTTTTCTAAATGGTACCAGAGCCTCATTCACCAAGTTCAGGTTAGTTGCATTGTTAGGGAGTCGATCATCTGTACTTTGTCTGCTTCGAATGACACGGAACCCTCGACCTTGAAAGTTTGCTGCTTTGTCTATGTCAATCGTCTGTTGCTTCGTCTGATTTGAACCAGACCCCTTAGCTTCAAACAACATGTGATCTGCTTCAACCTCGTATGAGACTGCATCGAACAACATCTTCTTCCTAAGACGATATCTTCGTTTGGGTGGGGGTGGTTCAAACAAATCGACTTCGTCTAGTCCAGAAAATAAAACTAGCTTCCTTCTGCAGTCGGACCTCCCACTTGCAACAAGAAAACTTCTATGACGTCATGTTGGCCCTCATCNTGACACGGAACCCTCGACCTTGAAAGTTTGCTGCTTTGTCTATGTCAATCGTCTGTTGCTTCGTCTGATTTGAACCAGACCCCTTAGCTTCAAACAACATGTGATCTGCTTCAACCTCGTATGAGACTGCATCGAACAACATCTTCTTCCTAAGACGATATCTTCGTTTGGGTGGTTCAAACAAATCGACTTCGTCTAGTCCAGAAAATAAAGCTAGCTTCCTTCTGCAGTCGGACCTCCCACTTGCAACAAGAAAACTTCTATGACGTCATGTTGGCCCTCATCTGCCCTTCCCTTCAGTCGTATTTCTTACTACAAGCTCTTCCGATTCTCCTTTGCCGTCAAAACACTCCATGCAGCCGAAATACCCCTCCTATAGGCCCTCCTCTGTTTGCCTTCGGCTCTCCTTCGGAGACCTTCCTTTTCTTCCTAGTACTAAACCCCAATATTATCCCCATAGGATCTCATATGTTCAATTTATGCCATCGAAGCTTCCTAGCAGCAGATCCTACACCAAATTCTTCTTCCATGCACCTTCTTCATCAAAATTCTCCTGTCCAATAGCAGCAACAACAACAACATTAGCCAATGTTCATCCTTTCCTGCAGCGGTCGTTCCTCTAGATGCGGAAGNCTTCTTCCATGCACCTTCTTCATCAAAATTCTCCTGTCCTATAGCAGCAACAACAACAACATTAGCCAATGTTCATCCTTTCCTGCAGCGGTCGTTCCTCTAGATGCGGAAGTAGCAATAAACTCCCTTCCTGCAACTAGCAACAAAACTAAATACACATAGGGTTTATGACCAAGTACGGGTTAAAGATGTCAAGTTCTACTCCACAAATTAATTTCGAGCAGTACACCAACCTAGTGACACACCAAGGTAATATGTGCTTCTCTCATCTTGCCAATAATGAAAAATTTAGAACTTGGATCATGGATTCGAGAACCTCTGATCAAATAACCGGAGACATCAGTGCTCAAGTCAACTATCAAAAGGTTTTACATTTAGATCGATCAGCTTTACAGATGGTCAGTTGGTCACACTCAAAAAATAATTGGAAAAGAAGATGTGTAGCTCTCTCAGGATATTATTTTTTCCTCTGTTTTATATGTTCATTAGTTGAACTACCATTTGATTTCAAACAGTAAGATTACTCATATGAAATGTATTATCAAATTTATTGCAAACTCTTATGATTTTTAAGTGGCGGAGTTGGGAAAGGTAAATGGCAGTGCTAAAATGCATCAAGGCTTATATCTATTCAAGAAAAATTTTTTCTAAACACACAAATGAACAAACTTATATTTTTAGCTCAAATTTTGGAGTTCGTAGAGTTTATGTGTGNAGGAAAGGTAAATGGCAGTGCTAAAATGCATCAAGGCTTATATCTATTCAAGAAAAATCTTTTTCTAAACACACAAATGAACAAACTTATATTTTTAGCTCAAATTTTGGAGTTCGTAGAGTTTATGTGTGTCGAAAAATAGGTCATGTTATAACATTATTGTCTAGGTTATTCTAATTTTAATTATATTTCAAAGTTGTATTCTCATTTGTTTATCAATAAAAATTCTAGTTCTTATCGATGTGAGATTTGCCAACTTGTCAAACACACTAGAAATAGGTGTTCCACAACTTAGTACAACCCCGCACACCCTTTTTCCATTATCCATGATGATATTTAGGAACCTTTAAAGGTGAAAATCCTATGTGAAACTAGATTGTTGTCTTAATTATTGACAATCACACAAGAATTACTTGAATATTCCTAATGAAGGAGAAATATGAAACAACCAAAATCTCTAAAGCTCCATTACATAATTTAAACTCAATTTCAATGCGAATTCAAATCCTTAAAACTGATAATGAAAAGAATATTTCAATTCCATCCTTAAATCATATCTTTCAGAAAAATGAAATCATTTATGTGAGTTCATGAATTGATATCTTACAACAAAATGACATATTTGAGAGATAAAACAGACATCTCCTTGAGATATCTCGCTCAATTGTGATTTTTCATCAAGTTCCAAAATATTTTTGGGAGAGAATCAATTCTTACTGCAACATACCTTATCAATCGAATGTCTAGCTAGATACTTACTTCAAAACACATTTTTAAGTTTTGATGTTACATATCATCATACCAGAGCTTTCTATTCTACCATACTACTTAAAATATTTGGGTGTGTATCCTTTATTCATGTATATTCTCAAAATCATACAAAACTTGACCCTAAATCTATCAAGTGTATTTTTCTCGATATGCCTCCAACAAAAGAGGTAATAGTGTTACGCTCATGTTACCAGAAAATACTACAACTCCATAGATCTTAAAGTTACATACTATGTTGTAAAGGTTGTTAACATAAAGTTATCGTAATGTAAGCTAGTAATTACAATGTATGTTTGACTCCATAGAAAATATGTATGAAATGCATGATATATATGATATACATGATCTGTAAGATAGACATGATAGGATATATACGCATTATAAATACGATGAGAAATGATATGCATGATATAAGTATGAGAAATGAATAAAATAGAGATATGGAAGATATGTGAGTTATGTATGATGAATAGTTACATAGTAGAGTAAATATGCATGTCAGTAGACAAATAAAGATTTTTTAAAATAATATATGTTATAAATAATAAAATAATTTATATATGAAGGCTTCTATGTACATATTCAGAGGAAATTTTCACCCACTAATAGTACAGGTAGGGGACCCTAATGTACTGTGTGCTTAGTTTTTCTACCACCCAGACAATTATGAGGATTAAATTACTAACCGTTGTACCGACAGGATAATATCGGTCAGGAGAAAGTAAACCAAAGCTTACCTCCCCAGACAACTGTGATGTTTACATTACTAACTGCAGTGTAGATGGGATAATATCAGTCAGGGATAATTGCAATCTGTAGATCGCTAACTATTGTGTCAACTGAAACCAACGGCACAATATCAAAGACGTGTAAAGTTTTGTTGACAGTGATCCTCACGGAGAAAGAAATGTATATAAAAAATATAAAGTAAAAGTATAGTTAAGATAAATGCATATAAAAGATTTGTGTAGGTTTATTTAGAAAAAGGTCATTGATACATGCATTTGCATATATAAGATTTCTTATAAATATATGAAAGTTTAGCATATTAAAAGATTTCTTATAGAGATATAAAAAACTAGCATGCATATTGTATTTTTTTCCTAGGATTACTGTAGTTTATAGTGAGATTGTTCCTAGGTTTTCTTTAGATAACTCTGTTGATTTAATATTATTTTAAGGCTTTCGGCATTTAAACAAAATGATGAGAAAAGGAGCAAATGTGTACAGAAGACGAGAACAAGAAACGAAAAGGTATAAATTTCTACTTATTAAATTTAATTATCTTCTTTAGAGGCAATTTCATGTATTATTTGAATATTAAACTGCTTGTGAAAAAAATAGAATAACAGAGAATTTACTTCCACCATCTGTTCTCGTCTTGATTAATTTCAAACTACGGGTCGAATCGTGACACAAGGTCAATCAAATGCATCTTTGTGGGCTCCTCTTCAAACAACAATGAGTCAAAATGTTACTCTCAAGAGACAAAAATTCTTCAATTACATAGATGAACTTCTTTGAAAACCAACCATATCACTCCAAATCTCATTCAGAAGAGAGTTGGAGAGAATATCAGATTTCGGGTACCATTCATAAACCACTATCTCACCTCCCTTATATCACTGATGAACCTACCCCTATCCTCACTATCACAAATCAACATGAAAATGAACCTACTACTCGACTAAATTCTCTGACAACTCTCACCAATAACTAAGAACTTCGTGTGAGATCAGAAAGAAAAAGCCTAGTGAGCATGTAAGAAATAATATACAAAATCAAGAATGCAAATCCTCAGAACCAACACCACACAACCCAAGCAAGGCCAACAGATCATGAGCACCAAGAGGAATGAGCACAAGAATGCAAAAAACACCCGATTGAAGAATTTATGACCTATGAAAAATTATCATCCTCTTATAAATATTTTATTCATAACTAGGATAATGTTTAGGTCTCAAATTCAATCGAAGAGGACTTAGCAATTCTTGCTTGGAAAAAGATTGTGGAAGAAGAGATTTTTGCTCTTGAAAAGAATGGTACCCGGACCATAAATCTGTCAACTAGAAAAAGAGTTGTAATGTGCAAATCGGTATTTACTGTTAAATATAATGCAAATAGTAGCAAAGAAAAGTTCAAGGCTAGACTTGTAATAAAATGATTCACTTACTCTTATGAGATCGACTACTAGAAGACATTTGCACTGGTGGCGAAGCTCAACACAGTAAAAATATTATTGTCTTTGGTTATCAACCAGGATGGCCATTAGATCAATTAGAGATTAAAAATACATTTATTAATGGGAATCTTGAGGAAGAAGTGTAAATAGAGATTCCTTCGGGATTAAAGAACTATACAAATAATCAACAAGTGTGCAAACTAAGAAATCGTTCTATGGTTGAAACATCTAGTTTTCTTGTGAATGAGTACTATCAGTTTTAGACTGATAACACATTATTTGTGAAATTAAATCAAGAATGTATGATAGTTATCTTTATTGTGTATGTAGACGACAATATTCTTCGAACAATGACGTAAATGGTTTCTGAGTTTGAGATCAAAGATCTTAGAGCTCCAAGAAGCTTATTGAGAATCAAAGTACCTAGATCCAAAAAAGGCATTGTCATATCCCAAAGAAAATATATCACTAACTTAAAAAAGTCAGAAACATTAAGGTATAAACCAAAAGATACTTATATGGATTTCAATTGATGAGCATCAAAAGGAGAATAATATCCTTATTGAAAAAGGTATGAAAAATTTGAAGGGAAACTTATTTATCTGTCACATATAAAGACCTGACATTGTTTTTTCTATGGTTATAGTGAGCCAACATATGAACGATCCAAATGAAGATCATCTAGATATGATTTTTCTAATTCTGAGGTACCTAAAGATGATCCCAAGATGTGAATTGATATTTTAAAAATTGAGAACCGTCTATTGATATCCAAACTGATGCTAGCTAGATAGGAGACAGAATAACAGAAGATCTACCACGGGTTACTATTTATACGTATGGGATAACCTGGTTTCTTGGAAAAGTGAAAAGTAAGTTGTGGTGGAAAGTAGTGTGGAATCTAAGTATTGTGCACTGACCCTAAGAATTTGTTAATGGATGTGGCAAAAGAATTTCTGACGAAACTTCACATGGAGAACGAAAGCACTATTAAGATGTTCAATGATAGTAAATCAACCATCAATATTTCAAAGAATCTGGTGTATCATAGTCGAACAAAAAATATAGAGATTGGCATGCACTTCATCTCTAAGAAATTCAATGGAGAAGTTGTCTAACTAAGCTATATCAAATTGTTGACACTTTTACCAAGGCTCTTCCTCAACGCCACTTTATTGATCTCAACAGCAAATTTGGGAAGCATGACATACAAACCAACTTAAAGGGGAGTGTTGATATGCATATAACCATGGACTGCATGAGCTCGCCCACGGCTTAGGATACTGTGGGTCTGCTGTTATATTTGAGAGGAAGCAATTAGTCTCCCTTAATTATCCATTATTGTATTTTTCTTTCTTTCCTTTTTAATCATGATGATTTGAATTTTCCTCCAATTGTATAAGGGTTAGTTTGAGATGTATATATATTTATCATTTTCTTAATAAGAAAATTTGAGTTTTTTCCTCCTAAAATCTAGAAAAATCTTCATTCATCATCAGATTCTAAAATATATATTAATGGAGAAAGAATTAAACATGACACAGAAATTGAGTTGACGTTAAGAAAATTTATTACTTGGATATGCAATATTATCCTCAAATTACAAATGTAGTATATGATTGCATTTAGTCGCAATTCCATAAGTATTGCAAGTTGAATTCTAACTCAANATATGTTATAAATAATAAAATAATTTATATATGAAGGCTTCTATGTACATATTCAGAGGAAATTTTCACCCACTAATAGTACAGGTAGGGGACCCTAATGTACTGTGTGCTTAGTTTTTCTACCACCCAGACAATTATGAGGATTAAATTACTAACCGTTGTACCGACAGGATAATATCGGTCAGGAGAAAGTAAACCAAAGCTTACCTCCCCAGACAACTGTGATGTTTACATTACTAACTGCAGTGTAGATGGGATAATATCAGTCAGGGATAATTGCAATCTGTAGATCGCTAACTATTGTGTCAACTGAAACCAACGGCACAATATCAAAGACGTGTAAAGTTTTGTTGACAGTGATCNCTGTAAATCGCTAACTATTGTGTCAACTGAAACCAACGGCACAATATCAAAGACGTGTAAAGTTTTGTTGACAGTGATCCTCACGGAGAAAGAAATGTATGTAAAAAATATAAAGTAAAAGTATAGTTAAGATAAATGCATATAAAAGATTTGTGTAGGTTTATTTAGAAAAAGGTCATTGATACATGCATTTGCATATATAAGATTTCTTATAAATATATGAAAGTTTAGCATATTAAAAGATTTCTTATAGAGATATAAAAAACTAGCATGCATATTGTATTTTTTTCCTAGGATTACTGTAGTTTATAGTGAGATTGTTCCTAGGTTTTCTTTAGATAACTCTGTTGATTTAATATTATTTTAAGGCTTTCGGCATTTAAACAAAATGATGAGAAAAGGAGCAAATGTGTACAGAAGACGAGAACAAGAAACGAAAAGGTATAAATTTCTACTTATTAAATTTAATTATCTTCTTTAGAGGCAATTTCATGTATTATTTGAATATTAAACTGCTTGTGAAAAAAATAGAATAACAGAGAATTTACTTCCACCATCTGTTCTCGTCTTGATTAATTTCAAACTACGGGTCGAATCGTGACACAAGGTCAATCAAATGCATCTTTGTGGGCTCCTCTTCAAACAACAATGAGTCAAAATGTTACTCTCAAGAGACAAAAATTCTTCAATTACATAGATGAACTTCTTTGAAAACCAACCATATCACTCCAAATCTCATTCAGAAGAGAGTTGGAGAGAATATCAGATTTCGGGTACCATTCATAAACCACTATCTCACCTCCCTTATATCACTGATGAACCTACCCCTATCCTCACTATCACAAATCAACATGAAAATGAACCTACTACTCGACTAAATTCTCTGACAACTCTCACCAATAACTAAGAACTTCGTGTGAGATCAGAAAGAAAAAGCCTAGTGAGCATGTAAGAAATAATATACAAAATCAAGAATGCAAATCCTCAGAACCAACACCACACAACCCAAGCAAGGCCAACAGATCATGAGCACCAAGAGGAATGAGCACAAGAATGCAAAAAACACCCGATTGAAGAATTTATGACCTATGAAAAATTATCATCCTCTTATAAATATTTTATTCATAACTAGGATAATGTTTAGGTCTCAAATTCAATCGAAGAGGACTTAGCAATTCTTGCTTGGAAAAAGATTGTGGAAGAAGAGATTTTTGCTCTTGAAAAGAATGGTACCCGGACCATAAATCTGTCAACTAGAAAAAGAGTTGTAATGTGCAAATCGGTATTTACTGTTAAATATAATGCAAATAGTAGCAAAGAAAAGTTCAAGGCTAGACTTGTAATAAAATGATTCACTTACTCTTATGAGATCGACTACTAGAAGACATTTGCACTGGTGGCGAAGCTCAACACAGTAAAAATATTATTGTCTTTGGTTATCAACCAGGATGGCCATTAGATCAATTAGAGATTAAAAATACATTTATTAATGGGAATCTTGAGGAAGAAGTGTAAATAGAGATTCCTTCGGGATTAAAGAACTATACAAATAATCAACAAGTGTGCAAACTAAGAAATCGTTCTATGGTTGAAACATCTAGTTTTCTTGTGAATGAGTACTATCAGTTTTAGACTGATAACACATTATTTGTGAAATTAAATCAAGAATGTATGATAGTTATCTTTATTGTGTATGTAGACGACAATATTCTTCGAACAATGACGTAAATGGTTTCTGAGTTTGAGATCAAAGATCTTAGAGCTCCAAGAAGCTTATTGAGAATCAAAGTACCTAGATCCAAAAAAGGCATTGTCATATCCCAAAGAAAATATATCACTAACTTAAAAAAGTCAGAAACATTAAGGTATAAACCAAAAGATACTTATATGGATTTCAATTGATGAGCATCAAAAGGAGAATAATATCCTTATTGAAAAAGGTATGAAAAATTTGAAGGGAAACTTATTTATCTGTCACATATAAAGACCTGACATTGTTTTTTCTATGGTTATAGTGAGCCAACATATGAACGATCCAAATGAAGATCATCTAGATATGATTTTTCTAATTCTGAGGTACCTAAAGATGATCCCAAGATGTGAATTGATATTTTAAAAATTGAGAACCGTCTATTGATATCCAAACTGATGCTAGCTAGATAGGAGACAGAATAACAGAAGATCTACCACGGGTTACTATTTATACGTATGGGATAACCTGGTTTCTTGGAAAAGTGAAAAGTAAGTTGTGGTGGAAAGTAGTGTGGAATCTAAGTATTGTGCACTGACCCTAAGAATTTGTTAATGGATGTGGCAAAAGAATTTCTGACGAAACTTCACATGGAGAACGAAAGCACTATTAAGATGTTCAATGATAGTAAATCAACCATCAATATTTCAAAGAATCTGGTGTATCATAGTCGAACAAAAAATATAGAGATTGGCATGCACTTCATCTCTAAGAAATTCAATGGAGAAGTTGTCTAACTAAGCTATATCAAATTGTTGACACTTTTACCAAGGCTCTTCCTCAACGCCACTTTATTGATCTCAACAGCAAATTTGGGAAGCATGACATACAAACCAACTTAAAGGGGAGTGTTGATATGCATATAACCGTGGACTACATGAGCTCGCCCACGGCTTAGGATACTGTGGGTCTGCTGTTATATTTGAGAGGAAGCAATTAGTCTCCCTTAATTATCCATTATTGTATTTTTCTTTCTTTCCTTTTTAATCATGATGATTTGAATTTTCCTCCAATTGTATGAGGGTTAGTTTGAGATGTATATATATTTATCATTTTCTTAATAAGAAAATTTGAGTTTTTTCCTCCTAAAATCTAGAAAAATCTTCATTCATCATCAGATTCTAAAATATATATTAATGGAGAAAGAATTAAACATGACACAGAAATTGAGTTGACGTTAAGAAAATTTATTACTTGGATATGCAATATTATCCTCAAATTACAAATGTAGTATATGATTGCATTTAGTCGCAATTCCATAAGTATTGCAAGTTGAATTCTAACTCAAGAGTCAGAATAAATTAAAGAATTAGATATTTTGCAATTAGAAATCAGAAGATTTTATGATACTAAATATTTGCGTCAAATGACAGTAAAGTCGACATTAATAAATAGAGTTAAAAATACTAAAAATATTAGAAATGAATATCGAAAATTTGTTAAGCAAATCCAATTATGAAATAAGCGGGAAAGGCTTGTTGAAGATTTAAAAGGAACTATAATTATGGGTGTCTCGTGATCCAAATTTGAGATTGAAATTTTTGCAACAAGGAGATTGAAATTTTTGCAATAAGCTGATCATTCAAACTACAATATTTACTCGGGTAGCACTAACATGTNAGCGGGAAAGGCTTGTTGAAGATTTAAAAGGAACTATAATTATGGGTGTCTCGTGATCCAAATTTGAGATTGAAATTTTTGCAACAAGGAGATTGAAATTTTTGCAATAAGCTGATCATTCAAACTACAATATTTACTCGGGTAGCACTAACATGTACAAAGATTTAAAACTAATGTTTTGGTGGTGTTGTAGGAAGAAGGGTTTGTCAAATAAATTTCTAAGTGTCGAGCATGTTTGGGTAGCTTATTGGTGCGAGTGGCATTTTCAAAACGTCGTCGCGCCGTTTGGTTTAGTTGTTCGGACAGCTTATTGTAAAAGGTAGTTTTGGAATCCTTAATAGACGGGGACGCGGGATCAACCCCGCGTCCCATGTCTTCATTTCGCATTCGAGTGAAATTTCCTCACATGCCCTCTACTCTTTGCCTCTCCTTCGCTCAGACTATGGAGGTCGCAGTCGTGCTCCCCTCTCCTTCATTTTGGGTAGGAGTGAGTAAGTAGCGACCGCAGTAAGGTGATGGTCGGGCTTCTCGCGTGTGCTGCCAACGTCATCGGTGGGAGCGGGATGGGGAACGAGGAAGAAGACAATGAGATCCATTTACCTTTGTTGATTTTNCGGGTAGGAGTGAGTAAGTAGCGACCGCAGTAAGGTGATGGTCGGGCTTCTCGCGTGTGCTGTCAACGTCATCGGTGGGAGCGGGATGGGGAACGAGGAAGAAGACAATGAGATCCATTTACCTTTGTTGATTTTTACAACAAAGCAGCCGAAGCGCATGCTGGAACTTGACCGGGGGGCGGCCGCCCTCCGCCATTTGATCAAGGATCTCCGGCTTATAATCCCTCTGGAGCACATTTCTCAGAGGCTTCCCCATTTCCACGCCCACACTATGGCCTCAAGCGCTGCCCCAGCTCTGCAACTCAATGCTCACTCTACCACCCGCGAACAGGTGCAATCTAATTCCACCATTCCGTGATAGCAATCTATACCACTATTTCTGATCCTTATCATAAATGGTTGAACTCGGCATTGTTCTCATTAATTGTCCTAAAATTTGTTAAATTGTTTTTATTATAAATAATTCATGTAGAAATGACTCTATAGTTAGTCTAGGGTTGGGTTGATGGGCAATGGCTANTATTATAAATAATTCATGTAGAAATGACTCTATAGTTAGTCTAGGGTTGGGTTGATGGGCAATGGCTACTTAGATGATTAAAAAAATGATCATAGAAGTGAGGTATTTGCTGGTTAAAATTATGATATTTGGTCAATCTTTAATGCATTTACTTGATTAAGAAATAGGGGCAGAATGGTCATTTATGCAAAATTAGTTGTTTCTCTAGTCAGCTTATTAGGATTAGCTACAAATAAGCAACTTGCAGGATAAGTTGTTTATTAGCAAGTCGGATAAGCTGTAGCTGCCACAAACAGACCCTAAGCAACAAAGACCAGGTGAATTGTTACAGTCCTTACCTAAACTTGAGTGAAAATAGGAAAAAATTNGATTAAGAAATAGGGGCAGAATCGTCATTTATGCAAAATTAGTTGTTTCCCAAACGCGCAAAACAAACAGCTAGTCAGCTTATTAGGATTAGCTACAGATACGCAACTTGCAGGATAAGTTGTTTATTAGCAAGTCGGATAAGCTGCAGCTGCCACAAATTGACCCTAAGCAACAAAGACCAGGTGAATTGTTACAGTCCTTACCTAAACTTGAGTGAAAATAGGAAAAAATTACAATGAATTTGGTTATATGATTCCGTAAATCCAAACAGATTCATCTTAATGTAGAAGAGATAATTAATCGGATTAACCAAGTCAACTCAATTGTGGAGGATCAAGCAAACAACCAATTAACAAATTGGCTAGGTGTATGTGAAGGATATTGATGAACTAAATGATGTTCCAAATGTATTCATCTTAGACAGAGTAATTCTTATATGAAATGTACAACTATATTTGGTCATCAAGTTGAATCTGATATATATAACCATTTGAAATCATTGAGAAAATCAATAAGATCGCTTAAAAACTAGCACTGCCGACTAAAATTTTAAATGGTCACAATGTTTTTCACATATCGATACTGAGAAAATAAGTCACTAAAGCAAGTCAAAGAAAATCATAGGAAATGAAATTGAAAAAATTTTAAAAATTTAAAAATTTGCGAGATTCAACGTACATTAAAGAGCTGAAAAAATTTTTGAAATTGATATTAAAAAACTGTGTAACAAAACTTATTCATTATGTTAACATTAAATTGAAGTATGAGTCAACCAAAAAAAAAGTAACTAGGGAATACAAATAAGAAATGAGCCACAAAATTTGACTAAATATTCAACAACCTGCTAAAAAATTCGACGACAATTTTAATAAAGATCACATAATTGAAATAATAAAATGGAAAATAAGTAAATGAAAACTCACTTTAAAATTATATCCCATTTTTCACACCTCACAAAAATTATCAAATTATTGTTTTACGAAATTATGTACTTTAATTTGACTATTTTGATAAATTATTTACTCTTGATATTAGTCTTAGAACGCTCCAACTTGTATCACTGGGTTATTGATAAGTGTAATGTTGGGCTCCAACATTTATTAGCAGTAATTATGACCATCGAGCTAGGTGATAACATGATAAAATTTAATTTCTTTAACTCTATACAAATATTATATGATATTTCTAAGATAAGAAATGCTGAAAATAAGAAGAAAAAATAAGAATGAAGTAAACAAAAACATTTATGATATTGACTAGCATACTAAAATAAAAGTTTGGCACAAGTTAGCACGAAATCAGCAATGGGAAAGGAAAATTTTGATCGATGATATGATGAAATTTTTATTAACAGTTAATATGATCTTTGGGCCAATGTGATGATCGATGATATGAAAGGAAATGGAAAAATTTTAGGCTTATACATTTACAAGTGATATTGTTATGCTATGATGACATTGTTATGATGACATTATGATGAATATGCTTATGATTACATGTTTATGACTTTAAATATTTTATACAATAGTCATAATCTATTTTTTTTTTTTAATGTTCTATATAATTCTAGCATGTTATGACTTGCGTGTGGACATGTACAGACATACGAGCATGCACTTTGTTTCTTTTTATGTTAAAAATATTATTTTAGCTTTGATTATTTCTCTGAGCTCGTTGCTCACTCTACGTTATTTACTTACTGAAAAGGATAAGAAGCACTGGGGCAAATAGTCAGTTATGACTTGTACAGATTTTGCATTTATAGTTTTGAAAGCTTGTACAATCTTTTGGGTCTGTATTTTATTTATGTTGGATTTAGCAGTTCTATATAGATATATTTGTTATGATGATATAATTTTCACACTTCCAAAGAAATGAGAATATGAATCAAATTATGAAACAAAACGTATCAAGTATGATTGTGGCAATTTAGTTAGACTAGTTCATCACCCACAGGGTCTTAATTCTGCAAATCAGGATGAATGCTGGTGATAATTTAGACTGGCCAAATTAGGCACCTCAGCTGACCCTTAAGGGGGCAGTTGAGGCGTGACAGATTGTCAAAAGTCATCATTTGTCTTTGAGATTATTTTCTCAACAATTTGGGACCAAAAAACATAACTAGTACCATCAAGTTTAATATTAATCTTTGTGGCAGTACATCATTTGTCGTTGCTAAAGTCGGAATCTGGTTTTGAACTAAAACTTAAGTCATTCTTGTCACAAGGACTGTGAGTATTGCAGCCATTTATGCTGTTCTCATTCTACCAGGTAAGTGGATGTAGTCATCATTTTCAGATTCAGCTGATCTTGCAACAGCAATTCCTAGTTGTGAAGAATAAGAGGAATTCCACAAGTAACTAATCTGGTACTATGTTAAACTCAAGAGCTTTTCAAAATATTTCTCAAATTCATTCTTAAATAAGTATATTTAAAAGATAAAAAATGGCGGCAAATTTCTCAGAAACCATTAATATTTGGTCAGAAGAAAATAAGGAAGCTATATAAACCATAGATAAACATAACAATAAAGACAGCTATCAATTATAATCATCTCCTTCTCCAGGTACCAAACAAAGCCCACGCAAACATGATGAGTAAAAGTGGAGGCAATCTAATCAAATGCTCGAGTCCTGCTCTCAAAGAAAAATGCATTGAACTATAAAATTAATTCATAAAATAGAAGACACAACTTGCATAAAAATAGCATGTAGAATTTAGATATTTCATTCAACAGCAAATTTTAAGATATCATAAAATTTTGAACGCAAATTATATCATATGGTTTTATGCGGCTTGTAATTTAAAATATATAATTATGGTTTTTACAGCAAGCCCATGTGCTGATTGAAAAACTGATACGGCAAACATAGCATCTTTTAGATTTACAACATTCCTATGTTTCATCCAAGAAATTTCTTTACCTGATATTATGGAAAGAGTGAAAGAAGCATTTTACAACAATTTTTTAGTATTTTCTATCCTTGAGAATTTGAGATGAAGTCGACTTATTTTCATGTACCTTTTTAATTTAAGCAAGTGCAGGGAAACACAAGATATGGATTACACCTGCTAAATTGTCATATTCTAGACAAGGCCCGTCATTTTCTTTTTCTTTTGATGAAATAATAAGTCCTAAAAAAGTAACGTATCTCAATAATTATTTTCCTCGGACACATATGGCCAAATACAAGTAAAATATTCATCAAATAACACGATTTCATAATAAGAAGCCCGATGGAGAAATTTTATTGCAGTTGAAGGCAAACCTTTTAATGTCCTCCACAGCCTGTTTTCGATGTTGTATTTGCCGTTCTAGAATATGAATTAGTGTAGCTCTGGCCTATGAAGTAAAAGGCAAAAAACATATATTAACAGATGAAGCAAAAAAAATACCATTTTAAGACAAAAAAAAAAGGTTAATAAATGCCTGGTGAGGACGCAGTGAATTAAGAAGATGGTGCAAGTTCTTAAAAATAAGAGAAATTTCCTCCACTCTTCGTGCATATTGTGATGGTCTATCCACAAGCACATCAGCTAGCTCCAAGATATGTAGTTGAAGCTCCCTATTCAGTGACCTCAACTCTTTTTTATAATCTGAATACAGAAACAATTAATGAACTAGAAGCCCTTAGCCATGATACCAGAGTAACCAAGAAACAGAAACAGTTCTGATGAATTAAAATTGAAGTAATAAAATTGGTAATTAGCTAAGTAGTGCTCCATGATTGATGAACAAAACTAGGGCAGGAATCAGATATGAAACAACCTGGCTGAACTCACAAATACAAATGTTGGGACCTCTTCTAGCAGAACTCAAGTTGTAAAAAATTATCTAAACACAATTAGTTAAAAAAAATAAATAAAAAGAAAAAAGTAAAAAAGAAATCTAAACATAATTAGCCTTGAATAAAACATGTAGTGCATAGGGCAGCAAGACCTGATATTGGCCACATTTGGAACCCATTACAAATCACTTTTTATGGCAAAGTCGATTCAAGTATCTCAGTCCAGCCAAAAAAATTTTACATTCAACCAGAAAGTGTTGCTAAAGTTGGCATTAACCAAGCAAGCTTTGACTCAATGTTTGCCGGACAGTGAATCCTTAAATCTCTCCCTATTTCCTGAGTTTCTCAATGATATTCACTTTTTCATCATGCACAACATACTGCAAAACAAGTACGTCAGCTTTGTGGAAATTCATGAAATTCGGACGGATGGCCTCATCCACTTTATCTTGTATAATGCAACGCAAGTAGGTCATCTTTGTGGAAGATAATGAAAATTGGACAGATGACCTCATCCTCTCTATCATCTTGTGTGTGTGCGTGATGTATGTACTCAGTACGTGTGCAATGTAACCATGCAAAAATAAATATATGTATGGAGGTTGGCTCGGTGGTATCTATTATATTAGTATTTGATCATGATTGCTTATTTTTTTCTTCCAGTTCAGAATTTATCCCTTTTCCTTTCAACCACCACCACAAACCTCAACACCCCGTAAAAAGCCCATTTTTTTAGTCCCTTTAATCCCATCACATCCAAAACTCGTCATGAAAAATCCCTCACCCTAGCCTAAGTCTCACACATCAACCCTATAAGCTCCACACTCTCAAGCAAAACCGACACCCCTTAAAATACTTTCTACACCTGTCAGACATTATTAAACCCTTACCTTCCCAAGTCCACTTCACCCCAAATATCCTCCATTAGGTTTCTTTCTATTCCCTTACAAATTAGAAAAAATATAAATCTCCAACCCTACCGCATAAAATCCCACCTCACTCCTCTGTCCAGCAACACTTACATTGTTAAACAATCTGATCGAGAACATATGGTAGCAGGGATCAATTAATGAAAATAACAAAACCTGACTTTCACACCCGGTACACAAATCTCACGGTGGGTATGAGGCACGTCTTCCCAGACATTAAGAGTAAGTTAACCAGCCAAAACAAAGAAAAACAGAACTTCAATCTGCTAATAACCTTAACATCGAAGTAGAGATTATATCAGCCAGTTGATCGTATACTTATTTCCATAGATCTTGAACAAATACACAACATTGAAAACGGCTATGATGTTCACAATAGAAACTGTTAAACTTGATGGAAGTCCATGAAATGCTAAAAAAGAATTGTGGAGAACATGTTTCATGTGAAATAATGGATGATCAGTGCAGGCTGTGCAGCATAAATTTTAAAGGTAAAATGAACTAATATATTGATAGGAATCATCCTCAGAACAAACAACCGCTATTTTTTGTTTTTGCTAAGAATTGTGGATGGGACAGTTCAAATCAGTCATATGATCATAAATAAGGGATCATGGGCAAGCACAAAGCTCAATCAATTTAAGTTAGCATAAAATTCTGGCAAGACGTACTCACTATATCTTCTCGTTTCAGGATTCAAATCCTTAATAAAATTAGAAAAGAAATTTTTTTGGAGAAAATGTCTAGTTATGCTTTGCAAGCTTGTTAATGAATTTTTTTCTTATACTTCTTCATGTTCAAATTTTGTTATTGGATTGCTTGTTTGCTTGATTTTACTCAAACTCAATACAATTTGATTTACGGGTGGATTTCAAATTATTCGCATGGATTGCTTGTTTTGTAGTTTCTAGTTATTATTTCTGGTAGAAAACTATTNTCAAATCCTTAATAAAATTAGAAAAGAAATTTTTTTGGAGAAAATGTCTAGTTATGCTTTGCAAGCTTGTTAATGAATTTTTTTCTTATACTTCTTCATGTTCAAATTTTGTTATTGGATTGCTTGTTTGCTTGATTTTACTCAAACTCAATACAATTTGATTTACAACGAGTGGATTTCAAATTATTCGCATGGATTGCTTGTTTTGTAGTTTCTAGTTATTATTTCTGGTAGAAAACTATTGATGTTTTGTCTAAATTGATGTCCTATTTTTTTAATTTCCATTGAAGTAGTAACTTGTCAAATGATTAAGAGTAAGCGCCCCCAAATTTCTGTGTATGCTTCATGCTTTTTTGCATCTCATATTAATAAAATATTATAGATCCAAGTCCCTAAGATGTCCTACAATATATATGGTACTTAAGATCGCAGTATAGAAAGAAATATTAGGGTCAGTCACTAACATTATAAAAAATGTAATTTAAATTAAATCATTTCAGTTATAATTCTAAACAATTTCAACATAACTAACATTTGGTTAAAAATTATATTCTTACATCCAATTTGAGGTATAATACTAGGGTATTTCATGTTAAATAAATAACTAAAAAGAATTCTAGAAATAAACATAATATACCTTTATTTTTAAAATAATGTACTTAATTCATAAAGATTTGGATATTCAAAAACAAAATCTGCATAACTAATATAGAACATAAACATAAAAAAGAATTTACCATTTATTGATTACAGGGATCAATGGCTTTATCAATTAAAGAAGTATAAGAAAGACAATTACATTGTTTGAGTATTGGTTAAAATTGTTGTAGCCAAAAATTCTTCACCAAGAAGTTGATTTGTTAATAACATATATTTCTTTAAAACCGTTAACGAAAAATTGAGTATAAATTAAGTTATAATTTTTCAAAGATACTAGAGAAGGCTTACTACAAAACTTTAATAGTTTGGGAAATAACATAACTATCCTCCTGTTAGGATTATTGCACGTGGTTTAATAATAACTTATTAAAATTAGAAAAGCCTAATACACAAACACAAGTACATATATGGTTAAAAATGATCCTATTAAAAAACTATAATTCATGAATGTTTTTTGAATGATGGATTAGGTGAAGAAAATATAACTAAAAAATAATCTTGACTCAGATTTTACTAGAGCAGAAATCTTCACTGGAGTTGGCACTATAGCTTGTTTATGAAACAAAACCAATATTTAAGAAGAGTGAAAAATTGAACTTGGAACTGAGCAGGAGATATCATTTTTTAATATAAGTGTCATTAAACCCTTAATATTACCTTAATTGTAAAATATGTAAATCATACATGTTGACATTGATAAATCAACTCCAAATATCCCATAGTGTAATTCTTGATAAATTTTTTTATCAGAATTACCTCAACTTCTATGAATCAAACTAATACAGATTGTTTCATTGTTCTTGGTTTTCTTAACTTACACATTAAAAAGATCTTTATGGAGAGTCAACCGGCAAATATTTACAAGATATAAAAATGGCAATAGGTTTCAAAAACATGAAAATTAAAATTCCATATATTAGGTAGAATACAAATGTTCATAATTCATCAAAACTAATCTTTAAGAAATTTGGATTATTTTACATTAAAGAATTTACCTATCCATATGATAAACACATCCTATTCATATCAAACATATTTGTATAATTTGCTAATTATCAGAAAATTTAATGGAATCCAATAATATAAAATTTTTCATCTATTTCCTCCTATGAATTAGCTTGTTTTTATTGGAAAACATACTGTTTTTGTAACTTCATTACATGTATCATACCTTCTTGCACTATCCATTTGTTATATACAAAATGTGTATGAGAATACTCACATGAAATTTTTCACTAATTTATAATAATTACAATTCTATTGTAAATTATAATTAGAGCTATGTGGAATTAAAACAACATATTGAAGAAATTGTCTACTTGAACCTTTAAAGGCTTCCTGTATGAATGCTTGAGAAGTTAATTACTAGAAAAAGAAAATCATATATATATATATATATATATTAGTGTATCTTATTTGACTTTATATTATGAAATGCAGTTGCTTGAATTTTTCTATATTTCACCCCCTCCTTCAAGATTCACATCCAACACATCATCTACACAATTTCGAAGTAGTAATACTTTAACTTATGCCAACAAATATGATAAATACAAAATTTGTATGTACTACAATTAGTGGATATAATTGATATCATGTGCTCTGACAAGTCAAATCTATATGTGACTACTTGTGAATTTCAATATAAGGAAAGATAAAGTAGGATTTTAAAATACAACCAAATCTCCTAAAAAGGAGTGATGTCCGGCAAAACAAGGAATAAAGAAGGCTCCACATTCCACTAGATGGAATCCCCATCTCTCCTATATGTTTATATCAAAAGAGAATAATTCTAAAAAAATGAATTCTCCAAGTACTTCTCTTTATTCATTTGAATAAACTTTATAAAAATATGACACTCAATAGGACGCAATGGACAAAAAGGACTCACATAGTCAACCCTACTTAGATAAAGGCTGGTTGTTGTTGTTGTTGTTGTTGTAGTAGTAGTAGTAGTATTCAAATAAAATTTGATAAGGTTTCTCCTTATCAAATAGAATATTTTGCGTGATTAGATAAAAATTTTTGCTTATTTGGATAGCTTACCAAGTTTTATAGCTTGCTTATCATTTTTTGTTATAAATGGCTCTTTGTAGCTGTTATTTCCATCAATTCTTAGAGTGAAAGTATTCCCTTCAACTCATGTAAGCTTATCCTCCCCAAATCATACCCTCTTGTTCCTATTAACAAGTGCAAAAGATTGCGACACTGCCTCTCCCTCTGATTGTTTTCAACCTACAAGTGCTACTAGAATAAAAAAATAAAAGTTCTTGCTACTATAACCACTGCTTGCAAGCTTCCAGAGAAAGATCAAAGATTGTAATTTGTTGGTTGCACTATATTTTGAGTTAAGCAATGACTCTATTCATAAGAGTATTGTTAAAATTAGTTTTTAAAAATCGGGAAAAAATTTTGGCGATTAAAAATATACCCCAATTTTTCCAACCCTCAAATTTCAACCAAATCAATTTCATAAAATTCTACGTGTCAAAATGATCAAATCATATATAATATTATACATATATTTTGAATGGATCAGAGATGAAAAAAATCAGAAGTTATAAGTTTAATTAAATTTCATTAAACCTTAATTAAACCCCCTAATCCTGAGTTACTATTCCCAACCGACCTACTCACACGATATAATCCTGGGAGAGACTTTTGAGAGACTACGCATTTCTTCCTCCCCCCTCTCGATATACCTTTTCCCCTCTTGGTTTCGCTCGCACAACCTCCCTCCCGATTCGATCGAGCTCTGCAGAAGCTTAGATGATCGGCTTTAGAGTTGCGAGCACGGTAGGTCGCGCAAGCCACAGAGTGTCGAATCCTACTTACCCTCTCCCGATTCCTTCTTACCGCAAGAGTAGCGTTTCGTTATTGTAGCCGCGTGAACTGAGCGGCCCGCAGTATGTCACAATCGACATTTTAGGACTTATGGGTGATTTTAATGAGTGCAAATCCCTCTTTCACGCTATTTGAAACTTTTATTTCCTTCATCTTGCTTCCATTTTGAGATTTATCATAAACCGTGTATCTTTTTTGTTTCCAATAGTCGTCAGAGGCGCCAAACTTCTGTCAGGAGCGTCAAAAGTGATTTGTGAACTTCCGTAAGGGCTTAGCGAGAAGAGGAAGAGAAATTTGAGAAGATAGGAAGAAGAGGGGAAAAAAATTTGGCAGCAATGGAGGGTTGGGTTGTCGAGAAGCTGGTTAAGGTATGTTTAAGCTAATAAATTATGTTTTTGGTTAAATAACCTTATGAGCTAAGATATCTTGAATTCCTGAATCGTTTAAGAATTAAGGTTGGTTACTTGAGGCAGCGAGTTCGAGACAAGCGTGTGGAAGCTATTCGTAGGACGCCTCCGTAAAATTCAGATAAATTAATCCTAAGCTAAGAAGAATAATTCGATTGACTTAAATTGCTTTAATCTTAAATTTAATATTATGTTTTGTTGGTTATTAAACTCAACATAAAAGTTATCACTACGTTTAGCCAGTTACGAAGATTAAGATTAGTGTGGCAACCGATGTGAGTAATTATATCTCTAAATTTCAATAATTTTCTTTATTTCAAAATGCATGTTAATTATATGCATATTTTAGTTCAGTGGATTTATATTACAGCAAATTATTCATACTATTAGATAAAAAAAATATGCATAACAGAAAAAATATAGAAGATATACATGAAAGAAATATACGATACACATAATATGCAAAATAGACATGATAGAAAACAGGCATGCATAATAAGCATTATACAAGAAATATGCATAAGATAAGAGATATGAATTATATAAGAGATGCATAATATGATTGATATGTATGATGATTAGTCTCACAATAAAGTAAGTATGCATAGTTGTAAATGTATGAAGATGCATCAATAATATATGTTATAAAGAATGAAATGGCTTATATATGTATATTTATACGTGCATGTCAAGAGGAGTTCACCCCCTACTAGTACAAGCAAGAAATGCTAGTATACTCAAGCGCGTAGAGTTTTTCTACCACCCTAGACAACTATGATGGTTATATCACTAATCATTGTGCCGACAGAATAATATCAATCAGGAGCGAGTAGACCGAACTTTCCTCCCCAGATAATTGTGATGTTTATATTGTTAATTGCTATGCTGACAGAATAATATTGATCATGAGGCAGGTAAGGGTATTTCCACCCTAGACTAATGTGATGTTTACATCGCTAACTACTGTACTGACGGGAGTCGATGGGGCATATCGGTCAAGGTGTGTTAGATTTTATTGACGATGATCCTCATAAAGGCAGATGTGTATGTAAAAAATATAAAGTAAAAAAATATATATTAAAGAATTAATTATTCTAACTTAGAAAAGATCATTGACACTAGCATTAGTATATATAAGATTTCTTATAGCAATATGAAACACCAGCATATTATAATATTTTTTTATAAAAATCTAAATGACCAGCATATATATTGATTGCTTTTCCATTGATTAGTGTAGTTTTAAAGTGTGATTACTCCTGGTTATTTTTAGATAACTCATTTTATTGCATTAATACTATNAAAATCTAAATGACCAGCATATATATTGATTGCTTTTCCATAGATTAGTGTAGTTTTAAAGTGTGATTACTCCTGGTTATTTTTAGATAACTCATTTTATTGCATTAATACTATTTTAGATTTTAAACATTTGAACAAGATGAACAGAAGAGAATCAAAAGTGTATAAGAAACAAGTACAGCAACCAAAAAGGTATACATTTTTTACTTGTTAATTTAATTGATTGCTTTAGTGGCTCTTTCATGAAAATTNGGTATACATTTTTTACTTGTTAATTTAATTGATTGCTTTAGTGGCTCTTTCATGAAAATTTTGAATATTAAACTATTCAATGATAGAAATAGATAATTAAAGAATTTATTTCCACCGTCCGACCGTCTGTTCCCATCATGGTTAATTCTAAACCCCAGGTCGGATCGTGTCAAGTATGTTGTAATCAAAAGATTAGTGGCAAGCAGCAAACATATATAGATGAAAGGGCTGNAACCGTCCGACCGTCTGTTCCCATCATGATTAATTCTAAACCCCAGATCGGATCGTGTCAAGTATGTTGTAATCAAAAGATTAGTGGCAAGCAGCAAACATATATAGATGAAAGGGCTGNAGCAGGAATCAGATATGAAACAACCTGGCTGAAATCACAAATACAAATGTTGGGACCTCTTCTAGCGGAACTCAAGTTGTAAAAAATTATCTAAACACAATTAGTTAAAAAAAAAAAAAAAAGTAAAAAAGAAATCTAAACATAATTAGCCTTGGATAAAACATGTAGTGCATAGGGCAGCAAGACCTGATATTGGCCACATTTGGACCCCATTACAAATCACTTTTTATGGCAAAGTCAATTCATGTATCTCAGTCCAGCCAAAAAAATTTTACATTCAACCAGAAAGTGTTGCTAAAGTTGGCATTAACCAAGCAAGCTTTGACTCAATGTTTGCCGGACAGTGAATCCTTAAATCTCTCCCTATTTCCTGAGTTTCTCAATGATATTCACTTTTTCATCATGCACAACATACTGCAAAACAAGTACGTCAGCTTTGTGGAAATTCATGAAATTCGGACGGATGGCCTCATCCACTTTATCTTGTATAATGCAACGCAAGTAGGTCATCTTTGTGGAAGATAATGAAAATTGGACAGATGACCTCATCCTCTCTATCATCTTGTGTGTGTGCGTGATGTATGTACTCAGTACGTGTGCAATGTAACCATGCAAAAATAAATATATGTATGGAGGTTGGCTCGGTGGTATCTATTATATTAGTATTTGATCATGATTGCTTATTTTTTTCTTCCAGTTCAGAATTTATCCCTTTTCCTTTCAACCACCACCACAAACCTCAACACCCCGTAAAAAGCCCATTTTTTTAGTCCCTTTAATCCCATCACATCCAAAACTCGTCATGAAAAATCCCTCACCCTAGCCTAAGTCTCACACATCAACCCTATAAGCTCCACACTCTCAAGCAAAACCGACACCCCTTAAAATACTTTCTACACCTGTCAGACATTATTAAACCCTTACCTTCCCAAGTCCACTTCACCCCAAATATCCTCCATTAGGTTTCTTTCTATTCCCTTACAAATTAGAAAAAATATAAATCTCCAACCCTACCGCATAAAATCCCACCTCACTCCTCTGTCCAGCAACACTTACATTGTTAAACAATCTGATCGAGAACATATGGTAGCAGGGATCAATTAATGAAAATAACAAAACCTGACTTTCACACCCGGTACACAAATCTCACGGTGGGTATGAGGCACGTCTTCCCAGACATTAAGAGTAAGTTAACCAGCCAAAACAAAGAAAAACAGAACTTCAATCTGCTAATAACCTTAACATCGAAGTAGAGATTATATCAGCCAGTTGATCGTATACTTATTTCCATAGATCTTGAACAAATACACAACATTGAAAACGGCTATGATGTTCACAATAGAAACTGTTAAACTTGATGGAAGTCCATGAAATGCTAAAAAAGAATTGTGGAGAACATGTTTCATGTGAAATAATGGATGATCAGTGCAGGCTGTGCAGCATAAATTTTAAAGGTAAAATGAACTAATATATTGATAGGAATCATCCTCAGAACAAACAACCGCTATTTTTTGTTTTTGCTAAGAATTGTGGATGGGACAGTTCAAATCAGTCATATGATCATAAATAAGGGATCATGGGCAAGCACAAAGCTCAATCAATTTAAGTTAGCATAAAATTCTGGCAAGACGTACTCACTATATCTTCTCGTTTCAGGATTCAAATCCTTAATAAAATTAGAAAAGAAATTTTTTTGGAGAAAATGTCTAGTTATGCTTTGCAAGCTTGTTAATGAATTTTTTTCTTATACTTCTTCATGTTCAAATTTTGTTATTGGATTGCTTGTTTGCTTGATTTTACTCAAACTCAATACAATTTGATTTACGGGTGGATTTCAAATTATTCGCATGGATTGCTTGTTTTGTAGTTTCTAGTTATTATTTCTGGTAGAAAACTATTGATGTTTTGTCTAAATTGATGTCCTATTTTTTTAATTTCCATTGAAGTAGTAACTTGTCAAATGATTAAGAGTAAGCGCCCCCAAATTTCTGTGTATGCTTCATGCTTTTTTGCATCTCATATTAATAAAATATTATAGATCCAAGTCCCTAAGATGTCCTACAATATATATGGTACTTAAGATCGCAGTATAGAAAGAAATATTAGGGTCAGTCACTGACATTATAAAAAATGTAATTTAAATTAAATCATTTCAGTTATAATTCTAAACAATTTCAACATAACTAACACTTGGTTAAAAATTATATTCTTACATCCAATTTGAGGTATAATACTAGGGTATTTCATGTTAAATAAATAACTAAGAAGAATTCTTGAAATAAACATAATATACCTTTATTTTTAAAATAATGTACTTAATTCATAAAGATTTGGATATTCAAAAACAAAATATACATAACTAATATAGAACATAAACATAAAAAAGAATTTACCATTTATTGATTACAGGGATCAATGGCTTTATCAATTAAAGAAGTATAAGAAAGACAATTACATTGTTTGAGTATTGGTTAAAATTGTCGTAGCCAAAAATTCTTCACCAAGAAGTTGATTTGTTAATAACATATATTTCTTTAAAACCGTTAACGAAAAATTGAGTATAAATTAAGTTATAATTTTTCAAAGATACTAGAGAAGGCTTACTACAAAACTTTAATAGTTTGGGAAATAACATAACTATCCTCCTGTTAGGATTATTGCACGTGGTTTAATAATAACTTATTAAAATTAGAAAAGCCTAATACACAAACACAAGTACATATATGGTTAAAAATGATCCTATTAAAAAACTATAATTCATGAATGTTTTTTGAATGATGGATTAGGTGAAGAAAATATAACTAAAAAATAATCTTGACTCAGATTTTACTAGAGCAGAAATCTTCACTGGAGTTGGCACTATAGCTTGTTTATGAAACAAAACCAATATTTAAGAAGAGTGAAAAATTGAACTTGGAACTGAGCAGGAGATATCATTTTTTAATATAAGTGTCATTAAACCCTTAATATTACCTTAATTGTAAAATATGTAAATCATACATGTTGACATTGATAAATCAACTCCAAATATCCCATAGTGTAATTCTTGATAAATTTTTTTATCAGAATTACCTCAACTTCTATGAATCAAACTAATACAGATTGTTTCATTGTTCTTGGTTTTCTTAACTTACACATTAAAAAGATCTTTATGGAGAGTCAACCGGCAAATATTTACAAGATATAAAAATGGCAATAGGTTTCAAAAACATGAAAATTAAAATTCCATATATTAGGTAGAATACAAATGTTCATAATTCATCAAAACTAATCTTTAAGAAATTTGGATTATTTTACATTAAAGAATTTACCTATCCATATGATAAACACATCCTATTCATATCAAACATATTTGTATAATTTGCTAATTATCAGAAAATTTAATGGAATCCAATAATATAAAATTTTTCATCTATTTCCTCCTATGAATTAGCTTGTTTTTATTGGAAAACATACTGTTTTTGTAACTTCATTACATGTATCATACCTTCTTGCACTATCCATTTGTTATATACAAAATGTGTATGAGAATACTCACATGAAATTTTTCACTAATTTATAATAATTACAATTCTATTGTAAATTATAATTAGAGCTATGTGGAATTAAAACAACATATTGAAGAAATTGTCTACTTGAACCTTTAAAGGCTTCCTGTATGAATGCTTGAGAAGTTAATTACTAGAAAAAGAAAATCATATATATATATATATATATATTAGTGTATCTTATTTGACTTTATATTATGAAATGCAGTTGCTTGAATTTTTCTATATTTCACCCCCTCCTTCAAGATTCACATCCAACACATCATCTACACAATTTCGAAGTAGTAATACTTTAACTTATGCCAACAAATATGATAAATACAAAATTTGTATGTACTACAATTAGTGGATATAATTGATATCATGTGCTCTGACAAGTCAAATCTATATGTGACTACTTGTGAATTTCAATATAAGGAAAGATAAAGTAGGATTTTAAAATACAACCAAATCTCCTAAAAAGGAGTGATGTCCGGCAAAACAAGGAATAAAGAAGGCTCCACATTCCACTAGATGGAATCCCCATCTCTCCTATATGTTTATATCAAAAGAGAATAATTCTAAAAAAATGAATTCTCCAAGTACTTCTCTTTATTCATTTGAATAAACTTTATAAAAATATGACACTCAATAGGACGCAATGGACAAAAAGGACTCACATAGTCAACCCTACTTAGATAAAGGCTGGTTGTTGTTGTTGTTGTTGTTGTAGTAGTAGTAGTAGTATTCAAATAAAATTTGATAAGGTTTCTCCTTATCAAATAGAATATTTTGCGTGATTAGATAAAAATTTTTGCTTATTTGGATAGCTTACCAAGTTTTATAGCTTGCTTATCATTTTTTGTTATAAATGGCTCTTTGTAGCTGTTATTTCCATCAATTCTTAGAGTGAAAGTATTCCCTTCAACTCATGTAAGCTTATCCTCCCCAAATCATACCCTCTTGTTCCTATTAACAAGTGCAAAAGATTGCGACACTGCCTCTCCCTCTGATTGTTTTCAACCTACAAGTGCTACTAGAATAAAAAAATAAAAGTTCTTGCTACTATAACCACTGCTTGCAAGCTTCCAGAGAAAGATCAAAGATTGTAATTTGTTGGTTGCACTATATTTTGAGTTAAGCAATGACTCTATTCATAAGAGTATTGTTAAAATTAGTTTTTAAAAATCGGGAAAAAATTTTGGCGATTAAAAATATACCCCAATTTTTCCAACCCTCAAATTTCAACCAAATCAATTTCATAAAATTCTACGTGTCAAAATGATCAAATCATATATAATATTATACATATATTTTGAATGGATCAGAGATGAAAAAAATCAGAAGTTATAAGTTTAATTAAATTTCATTAAACCTTAATTAAACCCCCTAATCCTGAGTTACTATTCCCAACCGACCTACTCACACGATATAATCCTGGGAGAGACTTTTGAGAGACTACGCATTTCTTCCTCCCCTCTCTCGATATACCTTTTCCCCTCTTGGTTTCGCTCGCACAACCTCCCTCCCGATTCGATCGAGCTCTGCAGAAGCTTAGATGATCGGCTTTAGAGTTGCGAGCACGGTAGGTCGCGCAAGCCACAGAGTGTCGAATCCTACTTACCCTCTCCCGATTCCTTCTTACCGCAAGAGTAGCGTTTCGTTATTGTAGCCGCGTGAACTGAGCGGCCCGCAGTATGTCACAATCGACATTTTAGGACTTATGGGTGATTTTAATGAGTGCAAATCCCTCTTTCACGCTATTTGAAACTTTTATTTCCTTCATCTTGCTTCCATTTTGAGATTTATCATAAACCGTGTATCTTTTTTGTTTCCAATAGTCGTCAGAGGCGCCAAACTTCTGTCAGGAGCGTCAAAAGTGATTTGTGAACTTCCGTAAGGGCTTAGCGAGAAGAGGAAGAGAAATTTGAGAAGATAGGAAGAAGAGGGGAAAAAAATTTGGCAGCAATGGAGGGTTGGGTTGTCGAGAAGCTGGTTAAGGTATGTTTAAGCTAATAAATTATGTTTTTGGTTAAATAACCTTATGAGCTAAGATATCTTGAATTCCTGAATCGTTTAAGAATTAAGGTTGGTTACTTGAGGCAGCGAGTTCGAGACAAGCGTGTGGAAGCTATTCGTAGGACGCCTCCGTAAAATTCAGATAAATTAATCCTAAGCTAAGAAGAATAATTCGATTGACTTAAATTGCTTTAATCTTAAATTTAATATTATGTTTTGTTGGTTATTAAACTCAACATAAAAGTTATCACTACGTTTAGCCAGTTACGAAGATTAAGATTAGTGTGGCAACCGATGTGAGTAATTATATCTCTAAATTTCAATAATTTTCTTTATTTCAAAATGCATGTTAATTATATGCATATTTTAGTTCAGTGGATTTATATTACAGCAAATTATTCATACTATTAGATAAAAAAAATATGCATAACAGAAAAAATATACAAGATATGCATGAAAGAAATATACGATACACATAATATGCAAAATAGACATGATAGAAAACAGGCATGCATAATAAGCATTATACAAGAAATATGCATAAGATAAGAGATATGAATTATATAAGAGATGCATAATATGATTGATATATATGATGATTAGTCTCACAATAAAGTAAGTATGCATATTTGTAAATGTATGAAGATGCATCAATAATATATGTTATAAAGAATGAAATGGCTTGTATATGTATATTTATACGTGCATGTCAAGAGGAGTTCACCCCCTACTAGTACAAGCAAGAAATGCTAGTATACTCAAGCGCGTAGAGTTTTTCTACCACCCTAGACAACTATGATGGTTATATCACTAATCATTGTGCCGACAGAATAATATCAATCAGGAGCGAGTAGACCGAACTTTCCTCCCCAGATAATTGTGATGTTTATATTGTTAATTGCTATGCTGACAGAATAATATTGATCATGAGGCAGGTAAGGGTATTTCCACCCTAGACTAATGTGATGTTTACATCGCTAACTACTGTACTGACGGGAGTCGATGGGGCATATCGGTCAAGGTGTGTTAGATTTTATTGACGATGATCCTCATAAAGGCAGATGTGTATGTAAAAAATATAAAGTAAAAAAATATATATTAAAGAATTAATTATTCTAACTTAGAAAAGATCATTGACACTAGCATTAGTATATATAAGATTTCTTATAGCAATATGAAACACCAGCATATTATAATATTTTTTTATAAAAATCTAAATGACCAGCATATATATTGATTGCTTTTCCATAGATTAGTGTAGTTTTAAAGTGTGATTACTCCTGGTTATTTTTAGATAACTCATTTTATTGCATTAATACTATTTTAGATTTTAAACATTTGAACAAGATGAACAGAAGAGAATCAAAAGTGTATAAGAAACAAGTACAGCAACCAAAAGGTATACATTTTTTACTTGTTAATTTAATTGATTGCTTTAGTGGCTCTTTCATGAAAATTTTGAATATTAAACAATTCAATGATAGAAATAGATAAGTAAAGAATTTATTTCCACCGTCCGACCGTCTGTTCCCATCATGATTAATTCTAAACCCCAGATCGGATCGTGTCAAGTATGTTGTAATCAAAAGATTAGTGGCAAGCAGCAAACATATATAGATGAAAGGGCTGTTAAAGCCTTTGTGATTGATGATTCACAATTTTTAATTTTCTATTAGTAGAAACCTCGTGTAAACAAGGTTCTAAATTTCATCCAACACCAAGCCTTAACTCTTCTGAGCAAACCACATATTTCTTTGATTATAAATCATTTGTTATTGCAAGTATCCAAACTCTATGCAAAAACCTTGGTTTGTTAACTCATCCGTTGAGAAGGCTAGACCCATAGTGTATCATGGAAAATTCTAAATCACCTTGTCATTCTTGTATGACACCATGGCAAAACCCCAGCTTTTTTAATGGATGGAAATTTCACCAATCTTCATTTGTTGGAGTATGGGTCCTCTTGGTCTCCTTCAGTTTTGTTTTTATTGAGGGTAAACCATCAAGCAATTCAAGCATGAATGACCCTTGAGGTTACACTATAAACAATAAAGTATAATCTATTGCTACTTTACTTCTTAAGGCTTCTCTTCCTTGGCTTAACATTCTGTGGAAGCTTCCATCTTTTGTTAGCACGGTCAGCATAGTTCATCTTCTCTATGGAAATAGCCTTAAGCTTTCATTGGAGATAATCCTCACTGGGAATATTTTCAGTTCTCTTCTTCTAATTCCTTCCAACCATGCAATATATTTCATGAAGCTATATTTCTCCTCCAATGAGAGTCCTAAGGCATTGGTTTGTTTAATGAACAATATAGCATAGTCTTACACATAATGCTTGTGCTTCTGTCTCAATTTACCGTTAGATATGCTCTTATACATGGTAAATCAAACATAACAATGAATAAAGTACACTCTTGAGCAATAGCCATGTTAATCTTGGCAAGTTATAGTTCTAGGATTCTATATCCCGCCACATTACGCACATGATCACTCATTTAAAGAAAAAGAAATTGTATAGTGTAGAAGTATACTTATAAATAAAAATATAACTTTAAGAAAGATCCACCCAATTATTGACCTTCTTTGCAGTTACTTTGTTCTCATACGTGAGAATTTCATACTTAAATACAGACAACAAATAAAATTTGGTATCTAAGGTAGTGGTGATTAAGTTCTTCACCTTCATCACCATTAACTGGTACTTCCAACACCCCCTAGCTACTCATTTGGAAACAAAACAATGCCCTCTAATTATATGAGTTATGAGTAGTAGACACCACATTCTTCTGATTTCGAAAGTGACCATGTTAATCTTGACAAATTATAGTCCTTGGATTCTATATTTTTGCCACATTAAGGCATATGACGACAATTTCAATCACACAAAAGAATTACATTGTAAAATACTAAACTTATAAATGGAGAAATAACATTAAGAAATATCTACCCAAATGGCAACCTTCTTTGCATTGACTATGCATACCATTGTATGTTGGAATTTCCAACCTCGCATCAACTTTGATTTAATATTAATGCCTAAAGATAATAAGGATTTTTATCCTTCTTCAATCTCATCGTTAACTAACAATTCCAAAGCCCCGTCTTCCTCCTAATATGAAAGCATTGTCCTCTTGCCATATGAATCATAGGTATTAAAAGCAACATCCTTCTAGATTAGAAATTTATGAGCAATTGGAAAGTCATCTGCTCTAGGAACTTGATTTTAAGTATCTCTAGTTTGTTCATTTAGTTTCTAAATATAATTCATCAATAATGGAGTTTTTTCCTTATATAATAGAAAATTCAATATTCTCATTAGGCTCAAAGGGGTACACATGTTTTTGTCATTTTTAACCTCACAACTTGATGCAAAATCAAAAAACTGATACCATTATGATCTAGGATAAATCTTACACCAGCAGTGGTATGATATCAATCCTCAATTGCCGAATACAAAAAGTACATAGAGTAAGCACTATAGCACTCTCTCCCTCCCTAATTGTAAAAGGGATGGGATGTGAATGTTTTAAGTATCAACACTACAAGTTCCTTAATCTATGTAACATAAATAAATGATAATCAAGGATATAGAGTACCCTTGTTTAACACACTAAGTGTAGAAAGAAATAAACATAAATAAATCATGTATGATGCAAATACCTTTTAAAATAGTAAACCATAGAGTAAAGTTATCCTTGTTTTTAGTGGCATTGGCCAAAGAAGGTATTAATGACAATATGGTGTCAAGAGAAAACAAGAGAGGGTAATAATGAACTAAAAAAATTGAAAATAAATAGATTACAAAGTGAGATGATTTGGAGACTTACCTAACCTACATGTATACCTCTTGATGTTAAAAAACCTTCAATTGCTTCCATAGTTCTTCCTCATCTTTCTCTTTCTTGGCTTATTTACAACTTATGATCCTCTTTGCTATAATAATGTCTTTCACGCCTTCTTTGAATGTTAAAGCATATTCCTTCTTTTTCTACCATCTTCTCAACAAAGAGAGAATAAAGTCTTCCAAAATGGAATGAATGGTGGGTTTAGAGAGAGAAGAGAGTGGAAGAAACTTTGTGAATGGGAGGCATCTTGGATGAATAAGGTTGAGAAGAGGGAAAGGGAAGAAAGAAATAGAGGCTTCAAGTATTAAATCTTGCATTTAACACTGAGATGAATAAAAAAAAAAACCTTATATAAAAGCTACTATTTATAGATTTTTAAAAATTCTAAAAAAGCATATTAAAATATGATAATGTAACAGATCATCTTTAAAATATGCATGACATAAGTTATAAAATAGGATAATTCATTTACACCAATAAGCACATCACTAATTGGATAAATCCCTTGATTTTTTAATCAAAATAATAGTCTCTCTCCTCCTTTCATAATGGAAAATAGCAAATATTTGGAAAAAGGCTTCAGATTAAANCCTTATATAAAAGCTACTATTTATAGATTTTTAAAAATTCTAAAAAAGCATATTAAAATATGATAATGTAAAAGATCATCTTTAAAATATGCATGACATAAGTTATAAAATTGGATAACTCATTTACACCAATAAGCACATCACTAATTGGATAAATCCCTTGATTTTTTATTCAAAATAATAGTCTCTCTCCTCCTTTCATAATGGAAAATAGCAAATATTTGGAAAAAGGCTTCAGATTAAATTCGAGAAGTTTTCACAAAACTATAGCCCATAATAAAGCTAACCTTGCATGCTCCATGCAACAAATTTGATAATGGGTTTCACCTAGGCATTACTTTGGGTTTCACTTAGGCTTGCAATTTTTGGCTAATTTAATGTTAAAGCCACATGAATCATAGCTATCTTCCATAGCGGGGAGGTGCCATGGGACTCATGGCAAACATACCCACCTTCCTTTCAAATGTAATAGGGATGGCTTTTACTACATTTCCTTTGGATAACTACCTCTATCAATGAGTATTTAACCATGATGATTGGTCCACTAATACAAGATAAGTTGATGCATCCCATACTAAGGCATCAAAAGGAGTGGATCATAAAATTAGATGAAATGCTTCAAATAAAATTGGCAATGTCAATCCAATTCATAACTCTATGTTTGATGAATTATTAACCAACAAGCAATAAATTCTCCCTACGCTACATTGGTAAATGGCTCCCTTAGCATACTTACTGAGGCTAGCTAGGATAACCAATATCATTGGATCAATATCTAAACTAGCCATATACTTTCAAGACAAGAATACCCTATTAATAATGCAAGGCCTTAGTATGGCTACAAATGAATCCAACCAAGCCAAGAAGATACATGTTTGAACTCAAACTCATTTATTAACAGCTTGTTCAAACTCGGCTTGAATTCGATTCAAATTATAAAGATAATGTTTAAACTCGAGTTCGTA
>JXCR01025430.1:0-10552 GCA_002079205.1 Phalaenopsis hybrid cultivar
TTTTTTTTTAATGGATGACTTTGTGAAGAATATTGTTTTTTTTTCCTCTAGTTTCTTAAAACGATAACATGACTTTTTCTAAAGTTTTTTTTTTAATTTAATCTGCTTAGAGCATTCATCTTTGTCAAGTGCATGTACTTGGATGAATTATTCTCATTTCGCCAAAACCTATTGCCTGGTTTTATGTATGCTAAAAAATAATATGTTGCTTAGTGCTCAACTTAAAACTCTAAGTTGGTTTAACTTGTTTCTGAACAAAAGAGTGCAAGCAAATCAAGCATAATCCATCTTTAATTTTTCGATACTGAGTTGTGTCTAGTTTATATTATATCCATCTGGTTAAATTTTATTCGTTAATTGTATGATGGTCTGTTTTCTGCTTACATGATTGTGCACTCTTGTATTCTCTTCTTTATTTCAAGCTTTTTATCTAACACTTAATATTATTCACGTAGTTTTTCATGTATTATACATCTAGTTTTAGTTTTCTACATTTGCACTTAAATTAATTACAACTAAGATTGCCTTAAAGGGTGAGAGTATGAGGTAAGAAAGGACTTGTAGAGGGGTGTACATGGTGTGAATCACGTTCTTTATTTTTTATAGTATAATTTTCACAAGATTTGTCCAAAGAGACAAATGTGAAATACCACCATTGCATTGCATTGCATGACTATCATTTCATATATAACTAGTTTAATTATCTTTGTAGATGTCACTTTTTTACAACTAGTCTCACATTCTCTATGGAGATGTCACATTTTTAGGAATGCTACACTTGCCAATATCTCTTATCTCAAAAAAAAAATTCTTGATAAATTTCATATATTATTTGGGCGAAAAGCCTAAATATCTTTGCAAAAAATGTTCATAACTCTGAAGATATGTGTACGATTCTTGGATATGGTTGCTCTAATCCATATTTTACCTACCTGGGTATTCCAATATCTATACACAAATAAATATTGATCTCTTCCATTTCTATATTAAAATAACATGTTTTTGTGCGTTACCTGGGAGTTGAGCCGTGCTATCCCTCAAGCTATATTCTGCTCATTCAACAACATGATTTTGTCGGTTACCTGGGAGTTGAATCTTGCTTTAGAGATCAGAACCAATCTCTGTTTTTTTATTAGCTTGTTGGTTTTGAGAGATTCGCCTTCTCATGACAACTTGAATATTGTGACAGAGGATAATTTTTTTGATTTTCTAGCACACTCAGTTTTAAGGGGTTGATTGGTAGCAGGATTTATGCAAGATTGATTTGAGTTAAATCATCCTGAAAGGTAGAAAATACCATTTTAAAACTTACGATTTTCTAAATCCCATTTCAACACGATTTCACTATATCGGGGTGTTTGGCTGTACATGATTTACGTTAGCTAGGATTTAGTAAATCTGGATTCATAAAATCTAGATGCTATAATTATTAGATAGTGTTTGGTTTAGCTAAGGAAGATTAAATCCATTTAAGTCTGTTTGACGCGTTAAGCATCTTATCGCAGGATTTAATTTTCCTCCAAAGTTAAATCTGTTAAATCCACTTAAAAAGTCGAATTTATGTGAAAATATAGATGGAATGGTGAGAAATTTGGATTTCGCGAAGCACCGGATTAGTTATCATTTTTTCGCGTTTGGGTGGATTTACATTTAATTCACCCGTAAATCCTATTAAATGTACTACCAAACACCACCTAAATCTTAGATTTATGAAATCTTAGCATTGTGCAGTTTTAAATTAAATGTGCACATCTCAAGAGCTCTTCTCCTTCATTCTTCGCGAACTCATTGATGCATTTATCACCTTATCATGACTTCTTTCTTTTTTGACTTCACAGATTTTGTTGGTAGGAAGAGAATAAAGCGGATTTTGAATATTAGATGTGTTGCCGAAAGCTTCAATATTAAATTTTATAAGTAAGAAAATTGAAAATTAATCTTAAATTGATATTAGTTTGTTATTCAATTTGATTAAATAGAAACTTCTATATTTAATTAGTTTATAAATTATTGAATAATGCTAAATTGATCTTACAATTGATTTAATAATGGTTAATTAAAAAGGGTTAACTTCAGTAATTTAATATTATATATGATTTAAATTATTTGTTAATCAGTGTAGGGCTTATTTGGGTTCAAGTTTATTATTTATTTTAAAAAAATTGTTTTATTGAGGTTTTTTCATTTGTTTTAAAAATATTTAAAAAAAAAGTTAAATTGTTTTATAAATACTTGAGACAACGAAAATTTATGTTGATGTTTTAAAAATTTGATGATCTGTTTTCAGTATTACATATATATTTTATTTCAAATCATAATACAAATAAAATAAAATAAATTGAAAATAGTAAATAGAAAAGAAATAAAGATCAAACATCATCTTAATAAATTACTAATTAATGACTAATTGAGATATTTTCTTTAGCATAATTCCTTAACATTTTGGTCAGTGAATTATGTTATTATTATAGGTTGGTCTTATTGATAGATAAGATCTGTTTAGATGAAGTTACAAAGCACATCAGTAGTAAACTTGGCTTATGCTTTAGTAGGTATTGACCGTCACAGGACTTACATTTATAAACAACTTCCATTGCAAATGATTTTCAATGTGCACACTTTGAGGAGCAATTTCTTATTCAACCAATTACTAATTTTAATATGTGAATGCATGATTTCTATCTCTTTGCAATGTATAACTCATATTTAGCAATATCTGTCACCGATGGTTTACAAATAGGATTAGCCCGATTGGTCTGATCGGTTCAACCTGAATTCGTCTTTTGATCGATTCTGTCTCAACTCAAAGTCATTTTTGCAAAAAACCGACAAGAATCTATTTTTCACCAGTTTTTGAAAAACTTATTGATTTTAATAATAATCAATTTTGATCTTTTGATTTTGATTTTATGGTTGAAAATAAATTATTTTGATTAAATAACGAGAAAGTGATTAAAATATAATTTCTCAAAATTTTAATTTCAAACTATGTTCAAAATATTTAAGGGTAAATCATTGTTAAAATATTATATATTAATCTAGTAAGAAAGTATCATTATATCATAGCTACATTTTAATTAAAATAACCAAATTTATTATTTATTATGAAATTTGGTTAAGTCTCTAGTTGAACCTTGATTGAATCTTTGAACTATGAATTTGTTCTTTCGATTCAATATCCAGTTTGGTTTTTTAAACATTTCATGTCATTTCCACAATGTGGGTCCCATTTAAATTTGAGCTTAAAATGACTACGTATCATAATTTTAGAGATCATTTTTTAAATAATCTCATATGAGTGAAGTTTATCGATGACGAGAGAAAAAAAGAGTCGATTTAATGAAAGCGTTCCACAATTATTACTAGTAATTGATAGGTATTTATTAACATGAACAGAACTTGACATTCATTGAAAATCATCAATTTCTTATTCAATTGATTACTAGATTGAATATGTGAATGCATGATTTCTATCTCTTTGTAATGGATTTTACATATTTAGCAATTCGTTTTACCATTGTTTTAAAAATGAAACCAGATTGATTGTTCTGACCGATTTAGCGGTGAACCGTACTTTTGACTGATTCAGCTTAGACACAAAATCACTTTTGCAAAAAACTTGTCAAAACCAACAGTTGAACTAGCGAGTCGACTAACCATATTAGTTTTTAAAGATTCCGCCGATTTTAATAAAAATCAAATTTTGCCTTTTCATTTGGTTCTAATTGTTGGAAATAAATGATTTGGATTAAAAACTGAGAAAATGATTAAAATGTTGTCTCAAAATATTAATTTAAAATTATGTTCAAAATATTTAAGAGAAAAAAATATCTTACATTAAAGTATTATATATTAAATTTGTAAAAAATATTATTTTATAATTATTACATCATTTACATTAAAATAAAATAATTTTAATATTTATTATGTCATTGTTGACCTTACTTTTGGTTGATGTTTAGTTTTTTCTCTTTAGTAGCCTTGAGTATAGCCAAATGGCTTTCTTGTTAATTATTCCTAGAAAGTTAGAACATGAACCCTCACCATTAGAAATTCTACCATCTTCTTTGCTCAACTTGAAGTTCCACATATTGGTCTTAACCTCTAACACTTAGTAGGTGGGGTCACTATGAGGGAGCTCAAGGAGAATCCCCTTAGGACTGCCTGACCTTAGGGTTGACAATGGGTGCTGGTCTGGAGCTAGTTCACTCACTTGCACTCACTCTCACTCACAATCACTCACAATCTTAAACTTAAAACTTGTTAACTTTCATCCCTTGATCTTTTGGGAGACTCATGTAGATGGTCCCCTAAACCCACTAGCCCTAGGCTGGGGTTTAGCTAAAACCACTACATAGGGGACCCAAATGGGGATTCTATTCGTCCATAGCTCACATATAGTGGTTGGGTTCCCAATTCTACTGAAAATATCCAACTTGGTCTTTTGACTCCCAAATCCACCCTAATTACCTAAATGCTCTTGAAACCATAAAATTTGGCCAAAATCCTCAAATTCATCCAAAATACTCAAATTTATCCAAAAAATCATTTCAAACCTTTTCAAAATACCCAAGTTACTCAAAACTACCAAAAAAGTTGAAATTTATCAAAATACCCCCAAAATGGCCAGAATTACAAAAATAATCTTGGCACCCCCAAACTTTCCCAAAACCTTCAAAATTAATCCAAATATCTCCAAAACCAATTTGGACTTTTGTATTGAACCCAATTTTAGCCCTATGACCTAATTTCACGTAATTGAACCATATGATCCACTCAATTGCCTCAATTTGGATCCTAAACTCTTCATAACAATCCTACACATCAATTTGGACCTTCAATTGACTTTGGTCAAGCCTCAATGTCACTTAATTTCAACCTAATTCCAAAACCCCCAATTGTGCCCTAATTTGGCAATGTCTTTGAATGTCATCCAATTGAATGCCCAAATCTCAAAATTGACACCCAATTTGTGTTGAAAACTCTTTGTGACATTCCTCCAGACCATTTTGAATCATCAATTTGAACCTAACCCAACCTTAACCTAACCCAAAACCAAGTCCAACCTAACACCCCAAAATTAACCAAGTGACCAAAATCCGCCAAATTGAACTCCAAAACCAACTCAAAATCACTCCAAATATCTTCTAAACCTCTCATGACAATCATCCGCACAATCTTGATCAATAAATTAACCTCGAATCAAAATTTTGATGAAAATCGAATTTCGGCTCGTTTTTTGACCCGATCGGCGACGAGGTTGTCCAGAGGACCCCAGATGACGAAACGGATCGCGCAGACGCGTCTGGAACGTCAAAATTACCTAGGGAGGACACCCATTTTGATGTGGTTCCGTGCACGCGCGAAGTGGAGAATTTTGAATATTAAAAAAAATACAAAATTAAAAAAAGAATCATTTTTTCACATAAATTCCTAAAATCCCTGAATCCCTAAGCTACCTCACGCCTCTTGCCCCCTTCCATTCGCGAAACATCTCCTGCCCTTTCACCTCTGTCGCGAGCCATGGCTACTCTCGAATCTCCTCTGTCGCACAGAAGATCTTCTTCATCATGAGCCCTCCCTTCTCCTTGCTCGTGAAGCTTCGGTCGAGGTCCCTCTCTGACATCCATCCCATCTCACGCCACAACCAAAGCACCTACCTCCTGCAAATCCCCCTTCCCTAAACCTTGTGTTTTCCCCTCTGATTTCCTCTTTGGGTAAGCTCCCCAACCAAGGCACTTGATGTCTGCCTCAGCACTCGATAACCTACCTTTGCAAAGCCGCCCTACCTCACCTCGCGGCAACAGGCTCCGCCTCTTGTGTTCGGCTCAGCCCTGGGTGAGTCCAGGTGAGCTCCTCCCTTCCTCTTTTGCTATAAAATTCCCATTTGGGGAGTTCCTTAAGCCAGACCAAAAATTTGAGAGTGGGGGATGTGTTGGCCGAAAATTTTAGAGAAAGGGAAGTGCTGCTGGATTTTTTTGACTTGTTCGGTTTCCTTGCTGGTTCACTCGATACCTTTGCTTGGTTGCTTGTTTGGCCGTTGAGATTTTCGGTTGAAGCTTTGATAGAAAGAGGTGCTGTAGAAATTTTTCTGGGTCTATTCTTGCATTTACTTTGGATTTGCGCCATGAGGTAGCCTCTTTCCCTCCCTTAAACACGGAAAAAATTTGCGTACATAAGACGTACGCAGAGTTGCGTATGTCTGTAACCTGCAAACATGTTACAGGGAGGATTTTAGGAGGTTATAACCGCGTTATCCCCCTGTAACCTCCCTGTAACCTACCTATATATGAAAACAGAAGCGCGGAACTGACTCGAAGGTACAGGTAGGTTACAGGGAGGTTACAGAGAGGTTACAGGGTGTATAACGCGGTTATAACCTCCTGAAATCCTCCTTGTAACCTGTTTGCAGGTTACAGACGTACGCAGCTCTGCATATGTCTTATGTACGCAAATTTTTTCATAACAATCCTTAAACACTCAGTAACATTACTGGCCTTTCGTTTCCCTTGCTCGACTGCTCGAAACACATGCTGATTTACTCGATTTCGGTGTTGATTGCTTATTTTCTTGTTTGATTTCTGGATTTCCTACTCGGTTGCTCGACATGCCTATGCAGCCTTTTATTAAGCTTAGGCTTTAGTGGATTGAAGTTTTTTTGGTATTTTGATTATATATGAATTGATCACAGTCCTTTGCATACTTTTTTTTAGAATGTATACTGATTCAACATTCACAAAGGAAATGAACTTAGATTCGTCTTGTTGTCTTTATTGCAAAATAATGAACTATGAGGAATGATATTTTTGGGGCAGTACTGGAGCAGCTAGCGTTGCTGTCAATGCTTTATGGCCATCTTCCTTTCCTATTTAATATTAATCACGAGAGCTACTCCAATGATTTTTATTACCAGGAGTCGATTCATGCATATCAATCAAGTTGATTTATATCTTTGAGTTGGTTGGCTGCGTACTCATGCAAAACATACCCTATGCATCAAAGAAAAAAAAATGGAAATCGTTGTTCAATTCCCATGTTTGTAGTGTATTTTTGAACAAATTGATTGGGAAAACATTTGCGGGAATGCTTGTCGAGTAGAGGTAGGATGCTTTGGTAGGTTTGGACCAAGCTTGAAAGGCTTTTCTTGTTCTTCTTTTCTCATCAGTTCACTCTTTTGCTTGGTGGCTCGATATTCTTGCATTACTGTTTATTTGGCTACCGAGATAAATAATGTTGTTCTGGAGATGAGCTGTAATTGCCCTGCTTAACAACGTTGCTTGTGATTTCTGTTCTTATGAAGTAATAAACCATCAGTAGGCAGCTGTTTCTTATCAATTCCGTTGATCTATTCTTGGTAATGCTGGCAAATAATGGGCGATTTCTCTTCATCTGAAGTGTTTCTTTCCCAGATTTGTGTTTTATTTTAATTCAGGGCATTTACATCCATACCATCTAATTCTCATATATTTATATTTATAACACCTAAATTACAACATTTGCATACATACCACCCAATTCTTAATATTTACGCTTCTAACACCCAAACTTCATTTTTACACACATTCCACCTTATCCTATGCATGAAAGGGAGTTGTCTCTTTTGCAATATGAAAGGTTTAGGACAATGTACATGTGTTAAAGCCTTGCATGGTTTACCTGCAAAAATCTGAAACCTTGCATGGTTTAGTTGCAAAATTTCTGAAACTTTGCGTGGCTTATTTGAAAAAATCTGAAACTTTCGGTGGTCAATTTGTAAAATTCTGAGAACTGTTAGTGATCAATTTGCAAAATCTGAAATTGTCGTGTGGCTTGTTTGCAAAATTTGAAACTTTGTGTGGCATAAATGTAAAAGCCGAACTATAGGTGTGAATATAATGGGACCTTTACATGCTTACCACCTGATACTTATATACTTATATACCTCACACTAAAGCTCCAATATTTACAAACATGTTTTGCAATTCTTTTAGATTTTTATGCTTGCCCTCACATACATTTTCTAGTGCACCTGGAATTGGGAAGTTAAGGTCACTTTAAGAGCTAAATGAGCTTAGTGTTAAGAATGAATGAGAATTGCTATCAAATTGGAAAGCTGGAATATATGAGCAAGTTGCGCAAATTAAAAATACATTTTTTATGAAAGAATATTCAAATGCTTTTTTGAAAGTGCTTTAAACGTTACTTTAGCTGTGTATCGATCTTTTCGGAAAGAGTTAAATGTTGCCTTTGGCTTAACATGATTGAGTTATAATGGAGTCAAGTTCAAGTTGTTCTTCGAGTGCATTGGTTCATTTACAACCCTCTACACAAGTCTTCACGCGCTTAAAAGAATAAATTGTCATTTATATTTTGACCTGATTGATCTTTTGTTATGCATGTTGCATGGTTTTCTGAGGATGGTCTGATTATGTCATTTCGAGTTGTGCTTTTTATTGACTTTATGTGATGAATATCTGATATCAAGATTTGCTTGCAATGAAAAAATATCCTGAAAATTACTTTATTGCGCCATAAAAATGCCTGAAAGATTGTGAAAGCTTTTCTTAACATATTAGTTTTTTCTGTATAGTTTGTGAAAGTGTTGATTTGGCTGGTTGCTGAAGATGGATACCCCTCCTGCAGTTGTTGTTCCCGAGAAAAATGTACACATTGGTAGAGGTATGACATCACATATGCATGGTTACACTAATAGCTTAATATTACTTAAGAGCATTCTGAGAGTCATAATTTGTTGAAATTTCCAGGAAAAGCCGCTTTGACGATGAAAACTGATAAATTGATGACTCCTAAGACTGCTGACAAAGAGTGCAAGGCTTTGGCAGATCTTGGAATTACTTACTTACCTGTTGTAGGTGCTTCAAAAGAAGTAGAAAAGAATCAAACGACACAGGAACTGCAGAGGAAGTTAGATTTGCAGCACTTTGATTTTTTATTGAATGATGAAGAAATAAAACAGTGTTTTAAATGGGTTCCCATAGGCCATATATTCACTGCTGAGCAAACAAAACAGTTGTATGAATGGGCTAAGCATGGAAAATGGGAAGCAGATCCTTTTATTTCAGTTAATAAGGAAGATTTACTTCCGAACCTATGTCTATCAGACAATGAACCATCAGGCTCAGATTTCGAAGAACCATTAATGGTAATTAGCAAATACGTTTTCATTGAAAAACATTCTAGTACATGTGTGGGCAATTTCCGTTGCAATTCCCTTAGAATGTTAGACATGAAATTTTGTTTTTTCCATTTCATGCCATTTCAAATTTTACTATCATTTGTTCATACTAAATATGGTGTGCATATCTGTTCACAAATATTTTTATTCTTTCATTCCTTCAAAAGTTGTGATGTTGCGTTTTATTTAGAATGTCAATTTTGTCTAGTTTTTTTTTAAAAAATTTTTTTGTCTTTACTCTGTTTTTTTTTGGTAGATTGAAGAAGGTTTTTATGAGACAGATGAGTCTGATTTTGAAATATCAGTTCCAGGTTTTTTTTTTCAATTTATTTTCTTAATTATTTCATATATTCATAGCTCTAAGTTTTATAAGTTTTTAAGTAGATGATGCATTCTTAATTAGTAAATCGTTGTACAAATTTGCAGGGCGCCATTCATCAGTTTATACACCAGAAGAATTAGATGACCGTCTTGGTGTACGTGATTTATGCCTCGAAGATTTCTACCCATTACCAGAATTAGAGTGATGATTATGAAGAATTTCATATCAGTAGTGACGACAGTATTAAATCTAAAAGCTTGATTGCTTATTAGAATCTGTAATTAGTAGAAGATTTCTTCGGTTTGTTGAAGCTTTTTCTGTACTTTAAATACTTTGATATCAAAGATCAACTTGTTTTTTTTCAATTTTTAGCCAAAGGTTTATTTAAGCATGAATACTATCCTAGTGATTTTCATAATGTATAAACTTATGAATGTTTGTTATTCAATTTGATTAAATAGAAACCTCTATATTTAATCAGTTTATAAATTATTAAATAATGTTAAATTGATCTTACATTTGATTTAATAAAGGTTAATTAAAAAGGGTTAATTTCAGTAAATTAATATTAAATATGATTTAAATTATTTGTTAATCAAAATAAGGCTTATTTGGGTTCAATTTTATTATTTATTTTAAAAAAATGTTTTATTGAGATTTTTTCATTTGTTTTAAAAATATTTTTTTTAAAAAGTTCAATTGTTTTATAAGTACTTTAGTCAACGAAAAATTATTTTGATGTTTTAAAATTTTGATCATCTGTTTTCAATATTACATATATATTTTATTTCAAATCATAATACAAAAAAAATAAAATTAATTAGAATAAAAAATAGAAAAGAAAAAAGATCAAACATAACCTTAATAAATTACTAATTAATGACTAATTGAGATATTATCTTTAGCATATTTCTTTAACATTTTGGTCAGTGAATTGTGTTATTATTATAGGTTGGCCTTATTGACAGATAAGATCTGTTTAGATGAATTTACAAAGCACATCAGTAGTAGACTTGGCTTATGCTTTTGTAGGTATTAACCACTATGGGACTTCA
>JXCR01025433.1:0-16198 GCA_002079205.1 Phalaenopsis hybrid cultivar
ATAGTACTAGTAATATGCATCTCCTAGATGTATATTATCATGTCCCTCTCCTCCAAGTACTAATTTACACCAGATATTGGCGCAATGTCATGCCCATAGTGTATCAGATGAGAAGGATCTCAAATCTCCTCTAGACTCTGTAACTCCACTAAATAGCCCAACCATGCTCCCCTTATCATCTTGACCAGGGTGTTGAGTGAGACCATTGGTTCTGCACAAGTTAGCATCTCCTCTCAGCACCACCCCTCTACCCTAATCTCCATAATCAGTGATTTCCAATCCATTCTCGTATCTACGATCGTTTGTAACTAATTCAATCCCAATATTATATACGTATTTCCAAGTCCAAGGGAAGAAAATTCTCCACCACCTGCATGCCCTGTAGAGTCAACGCCAATCGCATGCAAATTCCAAGACTTATCTCCACCTTCCCTATCCCCATCATAAGCCAAAAATTTCCTATATCTACCAACTTCAACCCTAACAGGTCCACGACCCTATTTGAGATTTAGTTGCGAGTGGCCCCACTATCAACCAACACTAGTCCTCTCATCTTCATGGTGTGCTTTGGAGTTATCCCCACGTCTTCATGGTGTGATTTGGAGTAAATCCCATTATAGAGTTGAGTGACACCGCCACTATATCAAAGTGTAAGTGCTCATCTCCCTCCACCGCTTCTTCCTCTAACTCCTCACTATCCGCCTCCTCCCCATCACAAACTGTAAGGACCTGAAGCGTACGATCCTTGCACCAGTGGCCTAGAGCATACTTCATCACATCAGAAACATAATCCCTTTCCTCTTTTGTTCTACATCTTTGCCTCTATGAGGCGCGTGGAGTTGACCACAAGACCGGCCCCCATATTCCTCTCATTCGATGCCTCCCTCTAAAATGAAACCTTATGGGTCCTTGGTGTCAGGGTTGTCGAGGTACTCCTATGGAGTCCTCCCATGGTGCTGCTTCTGTTGGTCCTCTCCATTTGGTTCTCATCTCCCACCATCTAGCCCAACTCCATCGTCTCCCCCAATCCTGAAGGTCTTGATAGTCGCAGGGTTGCACATATCTCGGGCTTCAGACCCTTCATAAAATTCCCATGCAGCACTGCTTCAGAAATCTCCATCAACAGTCTCGACAATAAATCAAATCTCTCTCTATACTCAATGACGATCCTCTTCTGAGGTAAGACAAATAATTGCTCGTGTGCATTTCCTTCCCAAATTGCTTGAAAATTTTTCAACAAGCAATCCTTAAATTTCTCCCATGAGTGGATCAAATATCTAGTCTCCCTCTATTGAAACCATGCTAGGATTTTCCCTCTACAAACATAACCCTGCGCACATGAGCTTCTCCTCCTCCTATAAACCATTCACTATGAAAAATAGCTCCACCAGGTACACCCAACAATGTGCCTCTTCCCCTTCAAAGATCGGCATTTTCAACTTTCTAACCCTAACATCTCCGCCCCAAATTCCTCTCCCTCTGGTGGTTCCATGGTGAGAATCCCTCCTTTGATAATAGCCATACCTCATCCCGACTTCCCTCCTTCAATATTCATACTATTCCATATCCCTTGCATAACCCATTCCCCAAATTTCAACCCAACCTCTCGATAGGAAATCCCTAATCCCACCCCCCATTAGAACCCCATGAAGAGGTTCTTGATGCTCTCATCATGTTTCTCTTATCTAATATCTTTCCCTTTAGATTTGACCGAAGATCCACAATCAAACCTTAGTTAGGATTTACAATTTGAACTGCTAGAAGGGTTTTGGATTGCATCTCGGTAAGCCTCCTCGTTATCTCCTCCAAGCCCTTAAATTGATTTTCCACTTAGTTTACCATGGATGAAAACCTTCTATAGATGAGAACATTTCTTCAATTCCAAATATAATTTTTCCTAAATCTATTTTCAATCTCTCTTCCAAAGCATCCACTTTTCTTGGTGCCATCTAATTTGCGATCTCGCCAGTCATCCTAGCTAGCTCTTACAACGACTGTAGGACTAGGGCACACCACGATCTTCCCAACACACTCAAATTGCCAGTGAATCACACTATATCACAAAGCTAGCAATTGCATTGTGGTGTTCGACTGCCACCTTGGCTAGCTGAAATTGCAACTTTCGTTGTGAAATTGTCTCACGTGGTTCAAAAATTAGATCACTTTACGTTGCGATCAGGTCATTTGCTTTGGCAGATCGAGCGACTGTTAGCGATGCAAAAATCCCTACACTAGACGATTCATTATTCTAGGATTGAAAGTTCGATACCAATTTGATACAAATCATAGCCAAAACCACCAAACAATTGAAAATCCAAATTAGGGATAATTTTATTAATCTCAAAGTAAACAAACAAAATACAAGGGGTGATCTACAATTCGAGAGGTAGATCGACTTTTCACAAACCCTAGATGCCGCTAGAAACAAGAAGATAGAGAAAACTGACAAAATCCAAACATAAAAAAAAAACCTAGCTGATTCACCCTAATAAAATAGGCCAACACATTCAGACTTTTCACCCAAAACAAATTCAAACTTTCCCCTCAATTCCTCTCCCAACATACTGGATTAGGGGCTAAACTGGCCCCACAAGGGAGCTGGAATCATCCTAGGCGGGACTTGGGGTTTCCACCCCCTAGGCTGAGCTGTCGTATTGACATTCTAACCAATATATAAAATCTAATCAATATATAAAACCAATCACATTATAACCCTTGGGAGTGATTTTCAGGTCATGATAAAAATAGATTACTTACTCTTTCCCAAAAAAAAAAATATAGATTTTCAAGAAAGAAAAATAAAATAAAATTTCACAGTTCTTACTTTATTACATATCTCACACCTAAACTTTCATATTTACATACATAGCACTTTGGTGCTTTAAGCATATGCATGAAAATGTGTATTTCACTTTTAAAAAGTGGTAATATTACTATTTTTTATATGAATCTAAGGATTTAAGTGTTGTGTGTGTAAATATGAAAGTTTAGGCATGAGATATGTAAATTAATAAGAATTGAGTGCTGTGTATGTAAATGCCCCCCCCAAAAAAATGANGTTGACATTCTAACCAATATATAAAATCTAAACAATATATAAAATCAATCACATTATAACCCTTGGAGTGATTTTCAGGTCATGATAAAAATAGATTACTTACTCTTACTCCCAAAAAAAAAATATATATATACATTTTCAAGAAAGAAAAATAAAATAAAATTTCACAGTTCTTACTTTATTACATATCTCACACCTAAACTTTCATATTTACATACATAGCACTTTTAAAAAGTGTATTTAAGCATATGCATGAAAATGTGTATTTCACTTTTAAAAAGTGGTAATATTACTATTTTTGATATGAATCTAAGCATTTAAGTGTTGTGTGTGTAAATATGAAAGTTTAGGTATGAGATATGTAAATTAATAAGAATTGAGTGCTGTGTATGTAAATGCCCCCCCAAAAAAAATGAAGCCACCAAGGTGAGGAAACTTAATACAATAAAACACCAACTCAAATGCGTTAATACAAAAAATATGCAGGAGCATTGAATACCTAGCAATAATATGGCAGAGTGTTTATAAATAAACAAGTCACAGGCATTTAACATAATAAAACTGCACGATGAAATTAACTAATCACTAAACCAAACCTATAGAGAAAAAAAGAATTACAGTCAAATTTTAAACAGTAATATACATATGATTAATTCATCACTTTCATTACTTGAAANCACGATGAAATTAATTAATCACTAAACCAAACCTATAGAAAAAAAAAAAGAATTACAGTCAAATTTTAAACAGTAATATACATATGATTAATTCATCACTTTCATTACTTGAAAATGTGAGATTTAATGATGTCAAGATGTTCTTATTAACATGAAAACACAATTGATTGAATATTATATGTTAGATTAAGTGTTGTTAAAGGCAAGCATGATGCTATCCTATGCACCAGATAGAAAGAAATGAGGCTATAGCACAGTTTAGAGCTCTCAGGTGACTACTTATTAAGGCATTTATTTGGCGAGAGCTTGTAGTACGCCATTGATTCAAAAAATGAAGGTCAATACTTCAAATGCAAAATAAAATTTAGTTTTCATTACGAACTTTCGAGATGAGTGATTTCAAAAGGGCATCAATGTTTTAAAAAGGGTGAGGTGAAGATGCTAAACCAAAATTAAGTGCCAAAGGTTCAATTTCTGTAGTACAAAAATCTTAAGTGATAAGAAGACGTGTCGGGGGAGACAAAAGAATAATGGCTATGAAATCCAATAATGAAGAAAACATGGATATTAATGAGTAAGAAACAAATCATAACNCTGTTAAAGGCAAGCAGGATGCTAATCCTAAGCACCAGATAGAAAGAAATGAGGCTATAGCACAGTTTAGAGCTCTCAGGTGACTACTTATTAAGGCATTTATTTGGCGAGAGCTTGTAGTAACGTCATTGATTCAAAAAATGAAGGTCAATACTTCAAATGCAAAATACAATTTAGTTTTCATTACAAACTTTCGAGATGAGTGATTTCAAAAGGGCATCAATGTTTTAAAAAGGGTGAGGTGATGGGACCTATGAAAGATGCTAAACCAAAATCAAGTGCCAAAGGTTCAATTTCTATAGTACAAAAATCTTAAGCGATAAGAGGACGTGTCTGGGGAGACAGAAAAGAATAATGGCTATGAAATCCAATAATCAAGAAAACATGGATATTAATGAGTAAGAAACAAATCATAATGAAGATAGGATTAGCCTTATGCTATGTCAACAAAGAATTATATCCAAAAGTTATCTGAATAAATATTTTTGGTGCTTAATACTAAATAATATATTTATAAAAAAATTTAAAGCTTGAAATGCAACAAAATTTGAAATTCGTTATTTTTTCCAACACAATCTATGATGATTATCATTTTATACACTTCAAATCTTTCCTAATAATTCATACATGTTTATTAAGTAATAGTATATCTTTTTCAGAGTTTTACCTTGATTAATCTAAGAAGAATATCATTTTATACTCTTAAAATCTTTCCTAAAAATTAATATATGTTATTACGAGAAATAGAATTTCTTTTTTAGAGTTTTACCTTAATGATGCACTCTCCAAAGGTGGGTAAACCGCCTCAAGCACTTGGCAAGATGATGCCACGAGGACTCTTGAACCGGTTTGGTTCAATGTCATCATTAGTAAGAGATTCAATGTCATATAAAATCTCGTTGTTTGATTTGATGTTATGCATAACAACAATCAAACTTGTATTAAGGTTCAACTTGCTTCATCAAACATTTTCTTTTTCCAATTAGTAATACCAAAAAAGCTCAAGAAAAATCCAAGTTTGAATCAGAATACATTATGTTGTTCAAAATTACATTTGCAAGAAAATATTCTAAAGAAAAGAACATAAACACTTAAAATTTTAATAAAATTATAGAAAAAAAATTATACATAGTACTGAATTAGAAAGAATGTTGGCACAATTGATTTTGAATGCAAGAATGTAGACGTAAGTTATCCAATGCATATTTTCTAGTAAGTCTATCGATTTGGGTTTCACAAATATAACGACCTACGGAATGCTCTTTATAGCACTTTTCCTATGAAATATTCTTGCTGTTAGCCTACCAAACAAGCCAACCACATGCAAATGAAGACAGCTCTTTTTTTTTCATCATAACACTTTCAAGGAGGTGATATATAAATTATTTTTCCCATAATTTTTTTCCAATAATAAATGTCCTGTTGTTTCAAAGAGTCTAGAGAATAGAGCTAGTTAGGGCATCATGATCGATTATGCAAAAAGAAGAAAATTGCATTTATGCATGTTTACCGTTACCCAAGAAGATCCCAAAAGATCAAATCCAAATACGCCAACTTGCCTTCTCAAAGAGGAATAAACACAGATAAGAATGGTTCCGTGCGACTAGCTAAAGATTAGGGCAAAAATATTATAAATAAGGGAGATTTACATGTACCGCCCAAATCTTATGGTGACTAATCAAAGATGCAAAAGCTTTTTTTTATCCTTTCCCCTCTTTTCTTGAAAGAAACAAGAAGAGTAAATTATTTGGGCATACTTTAAAAAAAATAAAAAAATAACACACACACCCGTATGTGTTAGGCTTCAAATAAAGCTCTTGTGGTTGGAGGCAACATATATGCATTAGTACAAGTAGGCTGTACTGGGCATACATAGTTTTCAAATTTTTTTTTCCTAAGAAAGTTGGGCCTAGAAGACATTATGCGCGATTCAAACTTGCGCCTGATGATGGAAAATTAAACCATCAACCACTATATCACAGTAAATGCACACATACTTGGTTATTTACTCATCTTTGGCTCAATAAAAAATTAGGATATACATATCTAACAATTGTTTGAAATTCTTTGTAAACATCATATTCATATTTGAATTACTACATTTCTAGTCGAACATGAGCCAAATATGAGTTAATTTCAAACAAATGAAAATAAATAAATAATGAGTTGAATAAAATCATTCTATTTATCTATTATCAATTAATAAAAATTAAAAATATAAATTAATATGTATTTATTAGTTTAAAGGCACATTATATTCATTAGTGAGATTCAAGAAGCCAACTATATACTTTTATAAAGGGTCCTCCAATTCCTGACACTCACTAGGAAAAATGGAGAAAAAGGACTCACATAGCCGACCCCATAGCCGACCCCATAGCCGACCCCACTTAGTGGGATAAAGGCTTGTTGTTGTGGTCCTCCATATCCTGTAAGCACAACAATCACTATAACCATCATGCATAACAAGCAAACTTTTGATGTACTCTTCTACTGGGTATTCACTTTCCACTCTCAAAGGTCATTCTCATAGTTAGTTTTCTTCTTTATGAATGAATTAGCCATAATTTTGTTAATACTAAAAGACTTCTATAAAATCATTTATCAAAAAATTAAAAATTATTAAAGGCTTATCTCATGCTTTATTAGGATTTGCCAAAAATGTCAAAAGAAGAGAAATTTCAAAAATTTTCTTCGAAAGTTCATCAAATTTCAAAAGCATGTCTCAGCTTATTACTAGGCATTTTTTTTAGGACTCAACTTAAATCTTTCTACACAGCTATGATGCAAGAGACAATTCTCTTTTATGTTGACCTTATTCAAAAAGTGAAACACATCACTGAATGAATGGATAGATTGAAGTCATAAATCAAATCTTCATATTTAAGTAGTCCACACAACTGTCATATATCCTCAAATGAATTAATATATTGAAGTTATAGATCAAATCATTTTCAAAAGATTACAATTTGCATTGGAAAAACGATTGAGGGTAATGAGCTAAAAAGCTTTCTGACGTACACTGGGATTATTACACTAGGCTATCCATCTCATTGATATCGATATCATGAGCTCGAGAGTCCAAACATTTGATGTTGTTAGTAAGAAGGACAAGCTCGAGTATCAGTTTGAACTTCTTCAAGAAGTACTTGATGTAGTATTGCTCAAAAGTGCTTACTATCACTAGCGAATAGTTAGCCGCTTTAAGGGTCCGTTTGGGGCAGCTTCTTCATTGCGGTGCGTTTTCAAAACACGATAGGTAGGGTTTGTTTTCTGCGTCGGGTCAGCGTATTAGAACAATCCGATTGAATATTCTATTAAACCCTGCGTTCTTTGAGGGTGTATTACGCCCCTGCCTCACGACTTTGTGTCTCCCTCAGTAGAGCACCAACAACAGTTTGGAAGCGCGGGGTCAAATGTCGACGGTTACTAGCTTCTGTAGTTGTGGTATAGTAGTAGCGACAGTTTGGATCATATCCATTTTCGTCTTCTACCTCATTTTCCAAGAATTCATGGAGAACTCGAAATCCGTCCACACCGGTAATCACACAATGTTTTCGCTTTTTTATATTCTTTGCGATTAGGGATTTGCGGTGGCGAGTAATCTGATTTAACTTTCTTTGAGATCCGATCTCTAGAGCCCTTAATGTTGAGTTTTGAAAGGTGGCCTTGGCTATACGATAAGATGGCCAGAGACCTAGATGAGCACGGGATGAAGTTTCTGCAAGGCGGAGAAACTTTGTCATCGCTATCGATCAATGAGATCTTTGAATTAAGGGGTCCATTTGTGATACCGAAGCCTCGGGTTTGTAAAAAATGATTTGGTCTTCAACCACTTTTAGGGAAACAAGGTATTTTACTTGCTTCATTTTTGCTGATGAAGATATTGAGTGCTTTTTGTAATTTAGGCTCCATCTCCTGTTTGGGCAAGTGTTCTATACATGAGCCCAAAATTTTCGTACCCTATCTCGTAAGCTTATGAAGTTTGCTTAATTATGTGTACTGCTTCAACCACTCAACTTATCTTTTGCTTCCTATAGATATCGATGAACTAATCAATTTGTTGTTTGATGGGTAGCAAGTATGGTATTATTTAACGCAGGTAGTAAAACATATATGAATTGTGGAAACGATGGCATAAATGTGATCGAAAACCTTTTTGACAAAATAAGAATAATGTAGTTCAAGTTCATTGTTTCGACAAATTTTTTTTTGAATTGTCGTTATTTTGGGCTCCTGAGTTATTTGAGTTTCTTAATAATGTTTGGCCTTTACATATTAGCTTACATCGAAGAGCAGCGTGTTCCGTCATGTAGTCTTGAATCACCTTGTACATATTAAAATTAATATTATCATGTTTTTAATTGTAATTTTAATAGTTTTTTTTTCATTTTTTTAATAATTTTGATATTGACAGTTAAGTGAGATGTATATCTTTTTTTTGTATTGTTTTGAAGTGATTTTTTACTTCTCAAGTAGCAAATATATTGTTATGACAATTATGTTGCAAATAACATTACTGTACATGAGCAGAATGATAATTTATCCAGAAACAGTTGTTTTCCAACATCACAAACGAAACAGTCAGCCAGCCTATCCGGGTCAGGTACTGATCAACAGCTTATTAGGATAAGCTGCTTATCTGGATAAATTGTAGTTGCCTCAAACAAACCCTAAGTGAAAGATGGGACCCCAACCTATCTCTATCAGAAATCTGGCCTTAAGCAGCCTTAAAGTTCCTGGAAAGATATCCTACTGCAACAAATTTTCACCAACTTGAAAAAGATCCCATTTGATGGATGCCACAATCAAGCCAAAAAATATTCAAGCTTGAAGATTGAAATGGAAAGATTCTAGCTCAAATTTGGAATATAAATGCACTTCAAAAAAATATTAATGACTCCAAGCAACCCTTATTTGAAATAGCATTTGTAAATATGAGAAAATTTATAAAATTATTATGCAAACTTATGAAGCAATAAGTGACTAAAAAAATTAAATGTATTACATATTTTTATGAAGCTCCTTTTAATGGCCTTAAATTAGGGTTCACATGAGTTGAGTTAAATTGAATTAAACGCATCGAAAAATTAAAAAATTAGATTGCTAGTGTACTAATATTTGACTCAAAATCATTCCATTCAAGATAAATTAAAGTAATCAAATTTTAGTTAACTACAAATGCATTACTCTATACTATACAAGTATTCTAAGTTACTTTTCAGGTTGACTCAAACAATATTCCAGCGAGGTCAAACCCAAAATCAAATTGTGTCAGTACCATGCTCGCTACCTGACATTAATATTTACTTCATTAAAATAGCCTCAGCTATTCACCCACCCTCACCATTTATCATTAAATCCATTCATCATATGAGGAGTTGACAAAAATCCATATCATGGTTCTTTTTCAACACTAATCAACACAAAACAAAAACATGATCCTATATTGTAAGCATGTTTCAGTTTATCAGCTAAATCAACAAATATAATCGTTCACTCTTGAAAGGTTCATCTGTGCTAAACATATATACCAATTTATTTCAAAACTAAACACTTCCTGCAGCGCTCAGCTAGAAATTACAAACCAATGCAAAACACTAAGGGAACGAAGTCGGTTTCAATTACAACCAATACTTGCAGCCCCCTTTCCCTAAATGATTATCCTTTAAATTGTTTCTTCATAATATTGTGCATGAACAAGAATTACACTGTTGAAATATATTAAATCGACACAAAAAATATCACATAGTAAAAATTAATGTGCAAAAACTGGTGTAATAAGGAGACAAACCATATGCAGTGGGTATCAAGTATTTTGACACAAAAAATTGTTGCTCGCTCTGATTTTACGGAAAAAAAAAACTCAAATAAGACAAATTTAAATCCTTCAAAACAGCTAAAAACACAATTTNACTCAAATAAGACAACTTTAAATCCTTCAAAACAGCTAAAAACACAATTTTAAATCCTACAGGTTGTTAAGTCCCCTTTTACACCGTTTTGCCTTAAATCCAGGATTTAGTGAATCCCATTGGAAGACAGATTTACGGGATTTAGAAAAGCTGAAGCTCGAGAAGGCGGATAGAATGAAGTGGGAGAAAGAAGAGGGTTACCTTCCTCAAGGGTTTCGCGTATTAACGGAGCGGGAGGAGAACAAAGATGGAGCTTCGGAGGTCTTTCTACGGCTCGATCACAAATAGCAACTGTATCACAAGGGTTTCGGCCACTGTATAGGAAGAGGAAGGAAGGCGATGTTTTTCGGCGAAACCAGGAAAAGAGTGGCGGTAGGCAACTAGGCGAGGGTTTCAGTAAGGCGGTAGACAACTAGGCGAGGGTTTCAGTAAGGCGAGCGGAAGGGGAAGTCGGTTTCGGGCTTATATGTAATTTTAGGGTTATAACAATTAAAATATTATTATTATATATTTTGCACCTCAAAATTCAATATTGCAAAACCCAAACTTCTGTGTCTCCATATTGTCTGATAAGAGCAGCTGTCGTTTATTCAGGCTCTGTTTGGCGGGGTTTTTTTTAGTGTTTTGTAGACCGTGGTCATAACTTTATTTATTTATTAGCTTTTGAAGCGGCGGTGGCAGGCTGGCGTCAAGGCATTCGACGGAACGTGGGGCCGCGGGTTATACCCCGTGGCCCAGCGTTCTCAAGAGCCTATTATCGGCTTTTGCCCCGCATACGCCTTCGACCGAACTCTCTCCCCTTTCCCCAAATTCTTTTCTCGCATAAACTTTTGAAGCCAAGATCTGTCACATGCTGCACCACCGAACTCCCTCAAGTCCCCCATTCTCAGAACCATGTTTCCTTCATCACTGCCCTCCTGCATTCTTCCATTCCTTCTTCTTCGGCGATCTCGTAGGTATACACATTTTTTATCCTTTTTCGTTTATTCCATTTCACTTAGATTTCAAATCCTTATTCCTCTCGAGTTCTTGGCCTAAGGTTGCTTTCCTCTTCACTTCTCTATCTCATTCCGTTGGAGCAAGCCAGTAGATCGTTCCTCTGGCAAAGGAATTCATTTCTCTTTGGCCTTTCTTCTTCTTTATTTCGCTTAAAAAAGTTTTACAGTGGAGTAATGTGTTGTTCTTTCATTTGTATGGTGTGAATGTCAAGTGCTAAAGTTTTTAAGTTCATCAAACATTTCTTACAGGGTCTCCTCTGGAAGTCGAGAGCTAAATTTTGTTTTTCAACAAAATAACTTCTCTTATGAGAATTGGCTAGGTTTGTTGAATTGAGATCCCTTGGGCTCTGTTTGGCGGGGCTTTTTATAACCTCTTCTCATTCTATTTTTTGGTGCCAGTTGTATTCATGGGATGACACTATGTTCCCATCTTTATACTTAAGAGGTTTCATAAGAGTAATCAACATGTGGTGATTGATGGATTACTTTTGATTGTCTTAATTATTTAATGAATGTTAACTTCAAAATTCATTAGAGCTGAGTTTAGTCAAGCTAGACAGATTTGATGAGAAGCATCATAATTATTCTAGTAAAAAATATCACATCAAGCAATGATCCATTCAAAGATTATTTGTCTCTTTTTATTATTTGGTGTTTTTTTTTTTTTTGTTATTTCTGCAATGAGGAAGATGCTAGTGATGATGGTTGTATTATAGTTATTATCTTTGGTTTAGGTCTTTCGGGTTTGACATAGTTCAAATTTACCTCAACCTAGGTTCAGTCTTGAAAAACATATGATATTCAATTTGGTATGGTTTTTGCTAGTTTGATTGGGATAATGTCAGGATTCATTGTTATACTTAAAAATATTCATATTAGTAAAATTTGTTACTAGGGGAAGGTTTGCAATTGGGGCAGGGGGCATTTACATATAAATAAAGTTTTGCTTTTAGATACATAAAAACATAAGAGTTGAGTGGTATGCATTAAGCTTTTAACTATTTGCAGATTTTTTTAAATTTTCTGTAACTGTATGCAGTAAGACCTTGGTGGACGTTCCAATTTAGGTTTGCTTTCTGAGCAATCGTTTACAGCTCTGTTTGAGAAACTGTTTAACATATTTGTTATTAGTTGTACATGGAGAAGTGATAGTGTTGTATCTCTCGAACAACTCTATGTATAACACATTAAGGGATGGGATGAAAATATGGTAAGATTATCTTCTTATTGGTAGAGCATATATTTGGTGAGACACTTTAGGATGACTTAAATTTTTAAGCAACCATACTTGTCATTACCAAGGAAATCCACTCTCTTCAAATGCAATTGAATATAGAATGAATTCAATTTGGGCAGTTTTTTTTTTCCTCTTTCTCTACTCCCTAGTTGTATTCCCCATAAAGCGAAGGTTACTTCAATGCTTGGCCACAATGGAAGGCAATGGTTACTTGGAATCAATGACTTAGCTATTATTTTATGAGAAGAGAAAAACAAATTTTATTTTATGGCTTCAAACTGTCCTATGACATGATGTGTTTAATTCATTGAAGTTTCATATAATTGTATGCAAAAGTTGCTCTTCTTTTCAGGCAATGAAGAAAATATCCTGGTTCTCTTATTGATTGATAATGGATGAAATTTATATTTTCATTATCTTTAACTTGTCAAGCTTTGTCACTTTTCTGGATGACAATTATTTTCATTTATATTTTAAATTAGTTAGGAAGAATATTTATAAGGTTCGTGGATATATTTTGAGTAGCCATGTTGGTTGAAGGTTTATATAACGATTATATTTTAATTGCTGCTTCAAGAACTTGCACGATGTATAATCATATATTGGAGTGCAATGGGGATGCACAAGTTCTTTGTTGTCTTTTCTTGTATTGGTGTTCTCTATGGTGCATCTTATGCTTCCTCCTTTTGGGGATTGGCTAAACTGCAAGATACTCAATAATTTAATTGTCGGAATGTAGGTGAGATTGTTCTTTTGTTGTTCTCATGTGCAGTTTGCAATAAATTGATGTTTACTGTACTTATACTTCTATACATTTGTATCACTTGAAAATTTCTTTTTATGTTTGGAGGAATGTAAAGCAGCTGATGAGCGAGGGTTTTATTGCTTGACTCATTCCAAGTTGATGATGGTGATTATCAGGAATTGAGTTATATTTTTGTCATTCTCTTTATTAAATATGCTGGAAACATATTTTCTGCTTGTTGATGTTTGGTGTTATTAATCTGGCCTGAGAGCTATGTATTTATATGTTAGAGTTTTATGGAATGTCTAAAGCAGCTGATGAACGAGGGTTTTATTGCTTGGCTCATTCTAAGTTGTTAGCACTTTGGAGGCTTACTGAAGTTCCCAAAATATGATTGTTATGCTATTCTTTTAAACACTTTTACCATATAGGGGCAATATGGTCTTTTTTCCATAAACAGCTGCCCGACAGCTGGTTTCACATAACTGCACCAAACAACTAGTCAACTTCCCCACAGCTGCTTCCTTGCAGCAGCTTCCTGGGGCAACACAGCTGCAGCTGAAAAGCTGAGAAGCTTCAGCTGCCCCAAACAGAGTTTGAATAATCTGCTGATAATCTGATTCAAATTAATTTGTCAATAAATTAGGTGCGACGACTATTACAATTTTTTTTTTTGGAAAAGTCATACCACAGTCAGGAAGCTGCCACCGTACATAGACAAGTGCTGTGTGAAAACGCTGTTTTTAGCGTTTTGAAAATGCATAAGCTGCCAAACACAGTTTACCCAAACAAGCCAAATGCGTATTCAAAACTCCACCGCACCAAATAAGCTGCCCCGGTCAATTGAGAAGTATCAAATGATTTATATCCCTCCGCCCTTCCTGGTGGCGATATTGAAATTCGATGAGGTTGGTCGAAGGGATCACTTTGAAGTGGCGACGTGTAGCTCAACTGTGAGGTTTGGAAATGTTGGTATTGTAATTTCTTGATTTCTCTGTCGGTCGTCATCATGGCTAATTCGAAGTTCTACAAAAGAGACTTGTTATGAGAGCATGAAGAGAAAAAGAGGAAATATTGTAAAGAGAAATTTTGAAGCTCGCAGCTCACTCTACCTACATTGATGCCCGCCAAAGAATTTTGAAGGGCTGAAACTACTAAAAAAGTTTGGACTTGGTAATATTTGAGTTTGAGTGTAAAATACAAAAATAGTAATGTTTTAGGTGCAAGTAAGAACCTAAAAAATATTTAACTTAATTACAAATAATTTAGTGGAAATTAATAATTAATTATTATGTTATTCAGTTAATAATAATTATGTGGATCTAATGTAACAACTTCATAATTAATTAACAAAAAATTAATCAGATTTAAATAATTAACAAAAATAAAATTATAAAATTGTTTTTTTAAATAATTAATCAATTATAAATTAATTAATATTTAAATATTATTTAATAAATAAAAAAATTAAAAAAAATATATATTAATGCTCAGATAGTTTAGTGAATATTTAATTATTGATTAGCACAATTAAAAATAAATACATAAATTAAATTTTATTAGATTAAATAATTAATCATTAATATGTAGTACTAAATTTGCATTTCAAACAAGGGCATTAAATCCTAAATCAGTTTGGCAAATATTTTCATAAAATTTAATCAGATTTAGGTACTATTTGGGGCAGCTTATAAGTGCGGAGGCATTTTTGAAAACACCGTGGTACCGTTTAGATCAAACTTTTTGTCTGCTTATCCGAAAAAGTAGCTCCTTNCGGCAAGTAGGAGATGAGGACGATGGCTTGAGCTAGCAAGGAGAGAGAAAGTTGGAGCACAAAGGTCAGAGGAAGAAGTATAAAAGAGGAACTCAAGCATGACCCAACATAATATTTATNTATAAGTGCGGGGGCATTTTTGAAAACACCGTGGTACCGTTTAGATCAAACTTTTTGTCTGCTTATCCGAAAAAGTAGCTCCTTTTTTGCACTAAACGCATGCCGCGGGTCGACCCCCGCGATCGACCCGAGAGTCTTGTTTCATAGTAAGTTGTTTATCCTGAAATGCACAAGCTGCCCCAAACAGACCTTTAACTTCTATCATACCCAACAATTTTTAGGATCTAAACACTTTAGAATTTACTAAATTTGAACTTAAAAGATTTGATAAATCTTACTTTAAGTTATATTTTAATTTACAAAAAATTGATTAAATCTTAAATGAAGCAAGAGTTTAGTGCGGTTGGTTGGCCGTCATAATTGTCGTTTGCATCCAATCGGCTCTTCCAAGGAGGTCTACAACTGATCAGGAATGAGGTTGGTAGATGGTGAGTAGAGGTCGGTTACTCGNCCAACCGGCTCTTCCAAGGAGGTCTACAACTGATCAGGAATGAGGTTGGTAGATGGTGAGTAGAGGTCGGTTACTCGATAGTCTGAAGATGCAATGATGTTGATGTGTCGTTTGCTTTTGGCATTGGAGTGTTTCACTTAGGAAAATTATTATGTATGAAGGTTGGATGATGATGGTGAAGTGTTGACTGCTTTTGGCATTAGAGTATGTCACTTAAGGAAAATTATTATGTGTGAAGGTCGGATGCATTTGAACTTCATGTACTATAATGTTGTAAATTATTGTACATATTTTGTACACCAATGCACAAAAATAGCGTACATGAAGATCAGATATTTTCGGAGGCCGTACGTAATATTCTTCCGACACTTAGAATACATGCTAGGAACGAATCAGAGGCGAACTAACGGGATCAAAGCAACGAACCACAAAAAATTATATAGATATGTCTAGATTAGGTCTACCAATAATTAGGGTGGGGGAAGAGCCATGGGATTGAAGGCTTGATGGATGGTAAATCACAACATAAAATTTATTAATGAATTAATTTACTTGATAGATTAATTAATGTGATCGAGTTTACTGGATAAGACTAAGCTCGAGCTTGTACTTGTGGCACGATAAACTCC
>JXCR01025473.1:0-14239 GCA_002079205.1 Phalaenopsis hybrid cultivar
ACCCTAGCTGAGACAAAAAAACCCTTTTTGAAAACTTCTTTTCTACTGAATAATGCAGAATAAAAGTTTCTGAGGGAATAATACGCCAAAAATAGGCGGGAATACGCCAAAAAGGCAGGATAATACGTAACATTTAGCACGTCGGGTTGGGCCGGGCTTAACGCGAAATTTTTCCTTTATCATGACGTGTAAATATGGGTCCAGCAAGACCAGATGACGTTTTTTGCTTGGATAGCGGACGTAGCGTACCGTACGGGGACCTAAGGGAAAAATTCGGCCTATTACAGGGCATAGGCTTTATTGACTCCAGTTCTTGTGACGTGGATGATTGGCCTTAATGAGTGGAACTCACAACTCTAGCATATAGGCGGGGTGACCCACTTAAGATCATCATGTAACATGATGAGTATAAGTTTTGATAAGAAAATTTATAAGCTTTTAAAATCATTCCTTTTATTCTTAGGAGTCGCATGCTTCTTGAAATGGAGCACTATTTGAGTTTATCTTATTTTTAATCTTCAATATATAGTTTTATTTCAATTTTATGAACTTAATATGTTTATCTGAGCACAGACAGATGAGTTTGTTTATTTTAATACATAAAAATGTTTTTTGATATTAGATTTAGACATTGGTATATTTAGTAGGGCCCATACACAAATTAGGTGGGTTTCCCTTATTATGTTAAGGAAATTAGGCACATATTTCACTCATCATGTTAAACACATTGCAAATGGGATTTTGGGAGTTTTGAAAGGTCACATTTTACAATTCAATTGAGATGTCCACTCCAAATTTTGCGACGAGACAATGAGGCGAGGTAAAGTGCACACAATCTTCTTTTCTGCTTTGTTTTTCAAGTTTTTAAAGAAAAAGGTGGAGAGAGACAGGATATAGAGGAAGTGAAAAAACTGGGAGAGTTTGAGAGAGAAGGTTGGAAAGATGTGGTTGAAGGGAGTTGTTGGCGATGACGATGATTGAAGAAGGGCATTGGAAAGAGGGTGGTGGCAGTAGATAATATTGTTAGTTTCTCCTACGCTTAATTGAGGATTGTTGCATTTTTTTATCATTTTCTCCAACGCCCACTCTATGACCATGATGGAGGTGTCCATCACTACCATGAATCGGTTAGATATGAAGCCTTTGATTTTTTTTTGTCACGAATCCCCTACCCTTCATCACTAGTATCCTTATTAGCTACAACAAGACCTAATAGATTCGGGTTATCTTGCCTGTTCCTTGCAGTCTTAATATGACCACCAACAACTTACCATCTTATCAAACCTGCCCAAACACCTTATTCACTCTTATTAGATTCAACCACTTAATCATCAACACCAAATCCCTAATATTTTGATGTCCATGGCTTAACCTAAAATCATATGACCATCTCCTTAAAATTCCTTCACATTTTTCCTCCATGAAATACCCTCTTACTCATGATCCTCCCAAATCACATTAAACATAGCATAAACCAACAAATTCTAAAGCAACTTTGGCTTTGTGGAATAGATCTATTTCTCTAAGAAATTAATGATAGAGAAGACCTTGTCATGTTGCATGCCAACCCAACTTAACATGACCTTCTAAGTGCGGAGATTGAGGCCAGAGGCTTTTCAAAGGAGCTTCCAATTAGGGTCAAGGTTGGTGACGGCCATGCTCTAGCTCTACTGGTTGATTTTCTTCGACATGATGCTGGTTGGGTGATTGGAGAAGTGGGAGTTAAGGGTTTTGAGAAAGGATCGAGCACATGAATTAGAAGATATAAATACTTGAGAGGGCCCATGGGTATAGGTTTATTTATTTATTTTTTGAGTTTACTTTTTTCCTTAATTTAGCAAGGATGAGATATACAGGATTTTAAGCAATGCTGGATTATGATTGATGGGATTCGTTCAACTGTTATAAAATATAGTGGGAGATTTGGATTATGTTTATTATTTTAAAAAGTAAAAATTAATTTGATAAAGAAAAATTGACAAAATTGATGTGTGAATTAACATGTAATTTTCTCATTGCTCTGTTTGCATCCTCATTTCAAACATGAGTAAATTCTTTGAATTTTTATTGTGCGATGACAAGCAATATTTTTGTCCATTGTATCTTGACGTTCTAGATATGTTGGCACAATCATTTTACGAAATAAGTGACAATTAGATACTTTTGTTGTATGTGACACATTTGGAAATGAATTTGCACAACTTTACATTAGTTGACACCTATTTTTATTGTGTTCGATTGAATTCAGTCGTGGAATGAGTATGGAGGATATTTTGAAGTCAATATGATTGTCAGTACTTGGTTATTGTTTGTTAGTATTGATAACGGGCATTAGCATTATTTGATGGTAGCAGTGGGTGTTAATGTTAGTCAACAATCAACAGCAGACAATGATGAAAAATGTTGGAATTTCTAAGGGATAGTTTAGTTGCAATTATCAGGAGTGCAATGTGCAAGAAATACATGGGTTTGATTGTTGTTTTGGTGTTTGATTTTAATTAAATCACGAATAAATCATTTATATCGGGGATTTGGAATATCCTAGAATGCATATTTTTTGTGAATTTAGAATTTGCCCAAATTGAGTAATTTTGAAATGTAGGGAAAACTTATAGTCCATGTCCTAATCCTCCCCACCTAAAATATTCACTTGCCATCGCTACCCGCAATAACCCCCTGTTGTCTCTATCTTCACTTATTGCTCATCATCAACCGTGCCTTGACGTCACGCCATTACTTGTTGCCATGTCGACTATTACAACAATCATTGCCCACCTTTAGCACTTGTTGTCGTGGTCATTGTCTGTTAATGCGTTGAATACCACAACAATCACTGCCCACCTCTAACTTTCTCTAGCGTCACAATGTGCCCGTCTTTGCTTGTTGCCATTGCCCATGGAGGCTGNCGCCTCTTGCAGTCATGACCTGCAACTTTTTGCAGTTATCTTTACTGTCACCTATTACAACCTGTTGCTGTTTCGTGTGTCCCTTGCCGCCTAATCGATGTTATCTTCTCCCTGTCGCTTCTCTCTTCTATTGCCCGCTGATGTTCGCTACATTTTAATGTATTTGAAATATATCATAATAGACATTAAAATATTTTAATTTATTTCATTTTCATCTAACTAAAAAATTTTTGCATAAAATGCGTGCATTTCAATTACTTTTCATTTTGAAAATGCATGCATTTTAAAAACATCCGACCAAATTGCTACTAAATATGATAATTAACCCTCCCTCAAATTTATACATTCATGCATTATTTATAGATTTATGTTGTAAGTATTCTAGTCATGCTTATCATAAATCATGACACTCCATCACATGGTTCAAAAACATTATTATTTTTGAAAATGTTAGTACCTTAATGAATTATGAATTGAGCCAGCTTTGATTCATTTGATTTGCTTTATGAAATTGCTTGTTTTGAATATAAACACAATGTTTGGGGGAAGTTTGATCCCTCAAATGCCTCAGTAAATCTCAATTATGCTCTAAAATGCTTGATTTAGATAAATTTGGATTTTGATCTAGGCATTCTTGTTATCATTATATTTGGCTCATTGAATTCTACTCCTTAGACTATATGATTGTTGAAACTAGAGTTTGGATGGTCTCTTAATCAATTGCTAAGTTTTTGGCCGAAGTACTTGGGTGCTTTAAAATCTGCGAAGTGGTATCAAATCCAAATCAAATGAATTTTTGGTTGACAAATCCATTGCCACAAGTTTTTGGGTGTTAAAATCTATGAGATTAAAGCACTCCGAGCTTTAAATAATACGTAACAAATTCATGACTTTTGAGAAATTTCAAGGTACAACTACTCCTTGGATTAACATGGACCTTTTCTTAGGGTTATGAACTAAGAAGTTTATTTTGAGTCTAATTCACCATTTAGTGAAGTTGCACATCATTTGAGATGAAAATTATAAAACAATAAGTTCAAAATTATCCATGATAGTTAAAAATGTCTCGAATTGCTCTGTTTGAGTTTCATATTGCAAATATTAAGTTTAGAGTGTGAAAAAATGTTTTGGAGTTCCTACAGATTTAAAAAGACATGTTAGGGCTCAGAAATAGGCCCAAATAGTCAAAGATGGACCCTATTGTTGATTGTTATGCTTGCTCCTTGTTGTGGCTTGTAGTTCCACCATTTGTTTTGCTGTTGTTTTTTTAATTAATTTGTAATTTAAATATCCTTTCTAAAGGAATGTAGATGAGGAGGTTTTGAATATTATGAAATTTCATTAGAATATTTAAAAAATTACATAAAAAATGATAGAAAATCCTTTCTTACTTTTCCTCTATTACTATCTGTATCTCTTGGGGTCTAGAAGATTCCGTAGAAGACTCAATTTTTCTGTAAAAAAAGGTAAAAAATATCCTATAAGTGGCAACATTGTGAGTAGCTTTTTAGGTTCTCATTCTCTTTATGACGAGGCTCTGATATTCCTTTCAAAAGAGGCCAACTAACATCTTTTTCATGAGCTTAAACGGATAATTGGTATTCAAGAGTCACAACCCTTGTTGTGAGGCTTTCACAAGACTGTACTGACATGAAATGTTTGAAGCTCCAACCTTATGTTTTGTATTTTTTTTAGAAAATTCAGAAGCAAAAGAGGCTGTAAATTCAGTAACTCTTTGGCCCCTTTCAATATTAACATTGATTCCTCACAGTGAAAGATGTTTTTCTTCTTGCACACAGAGAAAGAAATTTGATAAAAAAAGGAGCCTCAGGTTTTGCTGGATCCCCAATTGCCATGATTTGGAAACGCCGATATTGATCTTTATTCTCATTGTATTAAAGGTTATTCATTCATCATCAAGTTTATAATTTTCATTTTTTTTGGCGTTATCCATTCGTCTTCATATAATATATCATTGATCAAAAGATCCATTTAATCAACACCCTTTGTTTTAGGTGTCTATCTTTCAATTTTTTTTGAATATAATATAAATTAACTTGTTTAATCGGCTTTTAGCCAATTATTTTCATATTTTTCTATGCAATTAATTGAAGATACTCTAATTATGCTCAAATGCGAAAGTTGAACAAGTAAGACAGAAAATTTTTGCTGCAAATATTTATGTTCAGACACAATTTTTAAATTATGCACATCAATATTTTAGAATAAGATGAAAATAAAATTATTTAAATATATTAAGATAGGAATCTCAGACATATGTCATAATTTTTTAGATTTAAAATTGTACGTGAATCAAATTTACCATGTGAGACGGGTGTTATAACTTTCTATAGTTCTTCTAAGTCCAAGCATTTCATTCTTCAAATAAAAGTCTTTGAGTTGATTATCAGCTTTAAGATAGCCAGCCTAAGGGACAACCGGGCAAATCTATACTTGCGTACACTTGAAAGTTCATATCATAATGAATTGGCTGTTTAAATAATATGCAATAACTTTTAAATTTTGATGTAGCTAATTATCCTATTTTTCATTAATAATTTTGCATTAATAATTTTTCATATTTTGTTATAAGACGTTTCTTGCTCTCCTGAATCCTTTGTTATTTTCTTTTTTGTTTTATATGTAGTTTCATAAATAAATTCTATAAATGAAGTTCTCTCACCATCAATCATTCTTAATATCTTTACTAAAAAGACCACAGTTTTTAGAGCATAATTAATACTACGCCAAAAAGAACCATATTTTATAATAATTTATTTCACTTGGTTTTTTTTGACTTTTTGCTTAAAAACTTTTATCCCCTTTTATTTTTTTTGACGTAGATATAGCCTCAAAATATTGTCGTAACTCTTCAAATTTTTGCAAGGTCAAATAAGAAGTGATAAATCTTGTAAATATTGGTCGAATAAGTTCTTTATATTCATTATTTTGATTATAAATAAAATTACTTTATATTTTTTTAAAGTAAAGCTGATTTATGTTGGGGCAACTGCTTCAAATTTTTAAGTATTAAATCAAGATAATGAGCAACATATAGATTCTATTAAATATACCTAACATCCCCTCTACAATTTTATACACTTACCTTTTCTGCGATAATTTGAACTAAGCTCTGTTTCATATCCTCGATAACTACATCAAATATTTGAAATAGCACTTGTGCATATTTTACAAAGGCTGATATATCATAAGTTTTTAGAAATATAGACCCATAATGGTTGTTAACAAAAAAAATTATAATACTTTTTTTGTCTAATATCTGACCAATTATCTGGTTTATTGTGACTCCTGTTCTCAACCCTTGTCTTCTTTATATCATCAATCATTGTTGCTATTGTTCTGACCTCATCTTCTAACATCCAAGTTCATCATCGATAATTTTCAACATAATGAAGCATATTAATACATGAAGGAACTTTAACCATATTAAGTAGAATTTAATTCTGATAAAAATATGCAACATTAAACGTATTTTTTTTTATGTTTTTTGTAGAGATTAGGGAGGATTTGCTTGAGGATTATTATTCTCATTTTTCATCCAAATATAGATCAATTGGCCCCCTAGCTTTTCTATCAACAAAGAAAACTAACTTTTACTATTGGATTCATCATTTTAGGAATTAAAAAACAAGATCTTTCAATCATTTCCTCAATATTCTTAAACTTACTATTTTTGAGGTGTATAATTATTAAGTAATATTCACATTATTTTTTAACATATGGTATTTTTTACACAGGGTTCAACATTTAGATATGTGCAATTTAGGTGATCCCTCAACCTCTTAACACTTTTAGTAATGTTTTTGTCATAAAATATACTTTTGTAGTAAACATAATTACTCTCTGTTTCTCAGAATTTCAACTTGGGTGCCATATTTCTAAGTTAGATTTTTTCTGCTAACTCCACTTCCTATTCTAATAAATAACAAAATAATAGTTTGAAGAGAAAATACTAAAAGGAGAAATAATTTAAATAATAAATTAATTCCTAATTATTAGTTTCAATCTAAAACCTAAAGTATAGCATCATAGATAATTCATGTTGGAGATCATTGGTATCAGATTATCGATGTGATATAATAAAAATAAAAGAAGCTGACTATTTTGTGGAACTCTTGTCTAAGAAGCCATGATAAAGTCTCTCACTATAGTTTTTGGCTTGAAGAGGATAGCAAAAGATCTACTATAACCCCTGACATATTTTAGAAGCAGTTTAAGTTTTTAAATAATTCATTATGTTTTATGAAATCCGACAATGATAAGATCTTGGAAAATTTTAAAGATATCAAAATTAAGTAGACTCTTTATCAAGCTACTTGGAATTGAGCTACAATAATCAATTTCAAGATAGCAACAAAGCTTTAATTAATTACCAAAATACGAAGTTTAAATTCATAAAGAAGAGTTGAGAATCTGTGTATATAGTTGTGCCACCATTTAATGGTTGATGATTTGAGATATGCAAAGGAAATACATGTTAAAATTTTGTTGTGAATTTGAATATATTGGTGAAAATTTGAAGAATAAAGATACAAGAGTATCTTTTGAATGTCATGTATCTAATTGTCCCTAAAAATAAATGCAAGCATATCATAAGGGAACATTGCATTGAATTGCTTAAATGCTGGTTAATGAATAAAAGTTAAGCTAACATTTATTTAAATTTGTTAGATGGTTTTTTTCTTGGTAGCAGGCAAGGATCATTGATTTAATGAAATTCGACATTTCTTGTGTTTAATTTTTGATGATCTATAACCTACTTTTTTGTTTACCCAAGAAAGAGTAAAACCTCTTTAAACAAAATAAATGTGGGCTGGTGCAATAATAGCTTTCTTGCTTCAGGTGAGACTTTTTCTTTGATTGTACTAGTCAAAAAGGTCTTAAGTATTTGAAAGTTATTTACAAATATTAGTTATATTAAAATGGCTACAAATACAACCTTTATTGCTTTGGATTTATGCCAACTAGGGTCGGCATGAGTGCCCATGTCGTCTAAATATGGGTATCATACGGTCAAGATGACTACCGGTCTAGACGAAAGGCTGCTTTTGAGGATCAATACATTGCCTTCATCTACTGTTTTGACTAATGCTCTCGGACGAATGGTGGTATTTTAGCAAATTTCGGGCTTTCAAATTAGTATGCCCGCCCATTGAAAATTTTAAATAAATGGAGGCATTGTCTATCATTTGTCCTTCTAAGATCCATAGATGATGTAGCCGTTTTAGAAGCTTTTCAATGAGGACTTATTTAAGCACCCATTGGAGCTTATGAATAGCACACTCACATAGATTTTTTGCTTTACGGAGTGCTTCTATATAGAGATAAGGCTCCTTGGAAGTCTTGTGGAATTCCCCCAATATGCAGCATGCCTCAAAAAATTTGTAGCTTAGTTAAGATTCCCTTCAATTATAGCTACTTTCTAAATATCAATGTGGATATTCCTTTAGTAATACTTTTTAGAGGGCATCTCAAGCCAACCTTACTAATATGAGGAACAATTGCGTTGGTTTTTTTGAAACTATTTTTGGTGAAATGGTGTTTTCTTGATACTTCAATGAACAACAATTGGAGGGAGTTCTTAGGTTGCAATTGTGCTCAAAATATCAATGTGAATTTGATTTCAAATTTGTAGCCAGAGTTCCTCGTGGCCTTGACTTCTCACAAAGGATGCTAAACAATTGCGTATAGGAATATTTATGGTGATAGATGGAGAGTTTTTCATCTTAACTTTGCATAAATATTTCACATGCACAGATAAGTTTAAGTTTAATGCAATTCATATCAAATGAGTTTACTCGAAAAACTTAACAATGGGTTTTAGTCCAATTTATATTATTCTGAAGTTTGAATCAATGGTTACAAAGGATTCTATTCCTTGTAATTAGAGAAGGCTTTAATATAATTTAGTTAGTATACATGAATCATGTAAGATATCTATGATGATGGTGGTAGTAGTCTTAAGGTGCTTGGCTGCTCATCATACAAGAGTAGGCGGTTCACTTCATTGTTTCTTGATAATTGAGAGATCAATTGGCCAATCTGATAAGGGAAAAAAATCAATGACCAAGGAATGTTGAATGGTTGTGGGCACTGAGCGGTGGATGACAATGTAAAATGTCGTGCAATAGTCTACAATCTACTTGGTCGCTCTCTTGATAGAAGGGATTGAATTGGCAATATGGGTGTTGAATGTTGGTTGGTGAAGGTTGTTAGACAAATGGTTGATGTCATATTTTTCATGTCGGACAATAATGGATAATCAGCTTTGTTGCTCTCTTGATGGAAGGGGATACTATATGACTAAGAAGATGGGCATTAGACATCAGCGCCTGGGAGATGGTATCCATTGATTGTTATCTAGTGTCGAGTGATTGTTGATGGTGATTCTTAGGGACAATTAGATACATGACATTCAAAAGTTTCATTTTGTCTCTTGAAAGTTTCATTAGACATCAATGCCTCATGGAAGTTTCAATTTTGTTCTTGAAAGTTTCATTTTGTCTCATTTAGACTTCCAGGTATTCTTAGTATCATTGATTTGTCTCATTGACATTAGTGTCCTGACTAGAAGTTTGCTGAAGTGATATTTGGATGAGCTTGGATTCAATTCTTGAAGATTTTGGCTTAACTATTTACGTGCTTTGAGATTTGGAACTTATGTCAATGTTTTGTGATTTGTTCAATGAATGTGATGCATCAGATGTGATTTTCTAAGAAATTTGATTCCACGTTTGGTTTTGAGGTTTCTTCCCAGTTTATCAGCCTTTCCTTAACCATTCTTCATCTAACAGATTCAAAATTCCTTCTTCTTTTATGGTTTTATTTTTTTATCTTATTTAAATGTTTTCCAGATTACTTCATGCTTCAAATAATAACATTTTGCAGAAAAAAATCTAGCAATGATTTTACTTGATCCGATTATTGTGCATTTGCTTCATATTTCTTATCTACACAGAAAAAAATTGCTTTTAAACAATCTCGAAGCATAATGTCTCCACACAAGATAAATGCACTGTTTTGGGGACCTAAGAGGACTGCAGAGCAATGGGAGCTGAACCCGTCACTAGGGACATTCACTCTTACAGGGTCACCCCAAGAGGTGTTTTGTTCGTCTTTTTTTCATCAGTCTATTTTCATTTTAACTTTATTAGCCCATGCAAAATTGATTTGTTTTGGCCTGTGTATTTAGGCTGTATCTGCGACTGAAAGGAGGTCCCTGCTACTTCATGTTTCTGTTGTTTCATCGATATCAGATATTTCTTCGAAGGAGTGGGATGCATGTGCAATAGATGCAGCTGGACCTGAAAAGCTTAATCCTTTTCTTGCTCATGCTTTCTTATCGAGTTTAGAAGAATCAAAATGTGCGGTGAAGGCTAGTCATTTCTACACAAACATTCTCACTTTATATTCTTCTTCTAATAAGTTGGTCTTGCTGGTTAATCTTATTCTAATTTGGTGTACCATCTTTATTTGGTCATTTGTCTTGTCAGTTTTTCGTGTGTTTTTTCTATAATTTCTATAAAAAATAACATGACTCTGTATAGCTGGAAATTATGGATTGATGGATTTGTTTGGAAAATAAAAATCAATTTTCTGTTAACTTGACATTTTGTGTTATGATTCGATGATCCATTTATATTATTTAAAGATACGCATTATGCACACATCATTTGCTTTGAATAAATAATTTCAACAAATGAATAGATATCACAGTCTGCAGTTGCCATGTATCTTCATCTTAATGGAATGGCCTAAAAGCTTGCCATTTTGTCTGAGATTAAATATTTGTCTCTCTAATGCACTAAATCTTAGCTATAATGCAGAATTAAGGTTTGCATTACTTATTTTGAACAAACTTCAGACCTCCTCCTTTCTTTGTTTATTGGCTAACAAAAAATTGATTCAAATGCTCTGCATTTTCAAATTACTTTTAGTGCCATGTGAAAAAACGTTGGCTTGCAGTACACTCCACAGATATATGGGATTGTACTTTCTACCTATATTTGGAGATTATTTATTTATCTTGTACTTTCTCTCTGAGCTGGCTTATTTTGCAGCTTGTTTACACAAGCCTCATACCAAGCACTACGAGAACTTATGCATGCTGTCATTTTGGGTTTGTTTAACTTTCATATTTTGAACTCTATTCTGAAAGTGACTGAAGCTCTCGCTGGTTGGATTTAGTTGCTAATTTTTTCGGAAGAAATTGAAAAAGTTTTCCCATCATGAAAGGAGCCTTCAAATTTTCAACAAAACAACAAGTTTACTGTTTTCTAGGACCAAGTAAACAATTTAGATATTTAAGAGAGTTGCATAAGCAGTTTTGTCCATTGCTACCCAACTAAAGAAACCTTAAGCATTCTTCATTTCAAATGTTTCCATGAATGTCCGTTAGTAAGATAGCAATGCTTCTCACACTCCCTCAAGGTCAAATTCCTCTCATTACCCTCTCATGTGGCATGTTATGGACGAGCAGAGTACAATGTAAGAGACTGTGATGCAGTTAACATCGCTTCTTTTTATGGAACATGGCACAGAAGTGGTGTTGGAGGTGTGTTCGTTTGATGGTTTAATATTCACTTAAGAAAGCAATGCTTTTACATCATGCCATGGTTCCTTGCGTTGGAAGCATCCAAAAAGGACATAGCCATGTTAATGGGTTTTGAAGTATTTTTTTTTTTCACGACGTAATTTACGTGAGCTTTTCAGCCGCTGAGTTGAATTGACATCGTCCAACCACTTATATCGAGTTATATGACATTAGAAGCATAAAGTTACAGGAGTGGACTTGTGTCTTTGTTACCTTATGTTCTGAACTATCTTTTAACTTCTCATGTTGTTATGTTTAGTTTATATTACTGTATATGAAAAGTAATTGGTTTAGTGCTTCCTTAACAGCTTTTTCAGTTGCCCATATGAACTAATTTCAGGAAACGGGATGGCTGCCTCAGCATGTTGTTGCTCAGGATGAAGTTAAAAATATCCTAGGTGTTGTTCCTGTTTATCTTAAAAGGTTTACCACATCTAATACTTTCAGTTAAAAAAAATTCAAACATTTGCTTGACATATTGCAGAATAACATCCCTTTCAATTTTACTTATTTAGTAGCTGAAGTATCTAATTGCTGGTGCAGCCATTCATATGGAGAATTTGTTTTTGACCATTCATGGGCTGATGCGTACTACAGATATGGTGTTCGATATTATCCCAAGTTACAAAGTTGCATTCCCTTTACTCCTGTGACCGGTCAAAGAATAATGGTTCGCAATGCCTGGTACAAAGATCAGGTTTTTGGAATTTTGGTTCAGGCGTTAAAGGACCTGACTGAGAAGGTACATACTACATTATTTATGGTCTATATTTGCATTTCATACTTTAGTTTCTTGTGTTGGTCATTATTTGCATTTCATTTTTTACTTTATTGTGTTAGTTTATCACAAGAATTAGCAATACTTAATAGGTAAAATTGCGGATTGAACCTTCAAGTTTACCATTAGGATCGCACAACTCACAATTGGTTTAAAACCAGTTAATTATTGAATCCCTCATATTGATGACACATCACAACTTGGTTTCTTTTGTAATACCCAATTTTGGCCAAAACAAGTAAAATTTTGGCAATTTTAAAATATAGCCTAATTTTTCTCATTCCCCAAAATTCGACCAAATCAATTTTATAAAATGCTACATGTTAAATCTTTCAGATTGATATATAACACTATGTATGAATATGAAAGATATAAATTTTGAAATATTAGTTTAATAAAACTTTAATCAATCTTAATTAATCCTTAATCCCCAACACTGTAGCCTGTCAAATTTCCCTGCACTTATCTGTACATGCCGCTGTTGGATGTGTTTTGGAGGGCTTGGATTAACTGTGGGGGTAAATAAATGTATTGGATGCTTCGTATTCGCCCATTCCCTCTCTGATACTTCATTTATGTGGGTTTGGAGAGTTCAATGATCCCGATAGTTAGCCTAGCGGGATCGAGCGCAAGCAGGCTTTCGGTTGAGAGTTGAAACCCATAGTTTGGAGTTCTGGAAAGAATTTGGAAGGCATAGTCCTTACTTTCATGACATGTAGAACATTCCTTTCGTTCCGTATGATCTCATTTGGCATTTGACCACAATTTGAAGCCTTTTCTGTGTTTCCTATTACTGTAGCTAGCCGAGAATCGAGAATTGCATCTCAGTAGGGATATTAGCTAATATTGAGAGCTGAGAAGGGAAAGGGAGGAAGGAGAATGGAGTAAGAAAGGAATAAGAAGGTTTCAGGTAGATAATGTAATGCAAGGAAGGCCTCTTTAGGTAAGTTATAGCAAGTGAAATCGCATTTGAGATTAAGGGTGTGTTTGGGGCTGCGGTGCGGTACCACACCGCAATTTTTCATGTTTGGAAAAAATAGTGTTTTGCATCCTCAAAATGCTGCAATGAAAAGTTACGTTTTCTCACCAAACTTGATTATGTGCGGTGGCGGCTAGAAAATTACTGTATGATCTTTTAAATTTTTTTTTAACAGTTATCATAGTTTTTTAAATAAAAACTTTTACTTTAGCAGCTACACAACTGTTTTTTCAAACAGCTGTAGCTGCCTCAAACAAACCTTAAATCAATTCATGAGCTAGAAATTCATGATTTTCAAGGAGTATTATGATTACGGGCGGTTTATACTAGGTGACGAGCTTGAGGAAACTCATCACAGGGCTGCTTTATCGATTTAAGTGAAATAATCTTGTTTTAAATTATGAATAATAAATTTCTATAGGATTTCTATGTAATTCCTTTTGACATTCAATCACATTTAGAATTTCTTCATATTATGAATGCCTGCATATGTTAGCACGATTGCAAGATTGAATTGATAGTGTTAATTTTAGGATGGGCATATTATGAAATTATCATTTGCAGATATTCATATAATATTGTTTATGTATATGATACATGATTTGCTTAAGATGATTATGCTTACAAGAAATTTCACAAGCATTGCGATAGGTAGACTATTATGTAAATGCTTGTAAGTACAAATGATAGAAAACAATGAAATTTCCGACTTCTGGTATTTAGACGGAGATGAATCCTTGAACTATTGGGATCAGATGGAGACGAAAAATTAGAGTGTTAGTATCATGAGGGCTATTGATAACTACTATGTTGGGAGGGACCCAATCTTTATCAAAAATTAATTTAGTATTTGGGCTGGGTGATGATCTGCCATGAAATGACATGAAAGTAGTCAATATTTATACAATTACAAATGACATTTCTATGATTACAATGATTGATTATGAAATTCTTCTGTATAT
>JXCR01025484.1:2443-45927 GCA_002079205.1 Phalaenopsis hybrid cultivar
GAGAATCTCAACATACCCTTATCTGGAGTGATGAAAATAAAACCAACTCCTGCTTTTCCTGGTATGATTGTGCCCAAGTCTTTGTCTTTTTTGGCTGAAGAAGCACCATCAAAGTACATCTTCCAGTGTTGTGCATTGAAAGAATCTGTCTGTAGAATTTGTTCATCTGGTAACTCATCATTGAGTGGGGACCCAACTGGTAACGGGCGTGCAACAAGAAATTCTGCTAGTATCTGTCCCTTGATAGCACGCAGAGGAACAAAAGTTATGTCGAATTGCAATAATATCATCGACCATCTTGCTAGACGTCCGGAGAGTGTTGGTCGTGTCATTAAATATTGCAACGGATTAATTCTTGAAATCAAAGTTACCTTGTGAGAAAGCATGTAATGCCTAAGCTTCTGGGCTGCAAAAATTAAAGCTGGACAATGCTTCTCAATTGGTGGATACCTTATTTCTGTCGGTATTAGATGACGACTCAGGTAGTATAGTGCATTTTCTTTGCCATTGTTGTTAACTTTGGCTAATAAAGCTCCGAGCGAATAATCTAAAGTCGCGGTATAAAGTATCAAAGGTCTCCTTGGGATAAGGGCTGCCAAAACAGGAGGTGTCATTAAATATTGTTTAACGTCCTCAAAAGCTTGCTGACCTTTTTCTTCCGAAGTAAATTTGGCGTCCTTTTTAATTAATGCTGAGAAAGGCTGACGCCTACCTGAGAGGTTAGAAATAAAGCGTCTCAGATATGCCAACTTCCTCTGAAAGGAACGTAATTGTTTCAAAGTTTTAAGGGGGGGGGGAATTCTAAGATAGCCTTAATCTTGTCCGGGTCGATCTCGATTCCCCGATGACGAACAACAAATCCAAGGAACTTCCCAGAAGTGACACAAAATGCGCACTTTAGGGGATTCATTTTGAGATTATATTGTTGTAATCGTTCAAAAATAATCCTGAAATCGTACAAATGGTCTAATTTTTGTTTACTTTTGATGACCAAATCATCCACGTAGCATTCTACTTGATTANAATTTAATTTCTTCCTCAAATTCTGAAGGAGCATCTTCCACTAGCTGATCGATAGGGTCATCCTCTATATCGAGGCAATTCTCACCGAAAACAACCATGCAAAATTCTGAATCATCGACTGGTCCCATTGTACCAAATCTGAGACCCTCTTTTGATTTTGGAGTGCGATTTTTAGAATTCCATAATTTTTCAAAAAATTGTTATTTGTCTTTTGACATTTGCTTAGGTAAATTTTCTTGTTGAATTAACTTTCGCACATAAGGCGAGAAATAACCAAAAGGTAATTCCATCAATTCATTAGGATCCTCCAAATTTACATGATTTTCAGAGTTTACAGGAGTAGAAGCACAATATACTTGATCGGCTTTGAACCAGCACAAGGGACTTCCTTAACCTCTAAACTCTCAACCTTTTGAGGAAAGATCGNGGCTTCATTATTGGTGCAAGGCTCTGTCAGGTGGTACGAGAATCTTAACATACCCTTGTCTGGAGATCGGAAGNTTTTTCCTGGTATGATTGTGCCTGAACCTTTGTCTTTTCTGCCTGAAGAAGCACCATCAAAGTACATTTCCCAATGTTGCGTATTGAAGGAATCTGTTTGTAGAATCTGTTCATCTGGTAACTCGTCATTGAGTAGGGACCCAGTTGGTAATGGGTNTCGCTTTGCCTTGTATGATTGTGCATGAGCCTTTGTCTTTTCTGGCTGAAGAAGCACCGTCGAAGTACATTTCTCAGTGTTGTGCACTGGAGGAATCTGTTTGTAGAATTTGTTCATCTGGTAACTCATCATTGAGTGGTGACCCAGCTGGTAATGGTTGTGCAACAAGGAAATCTGCTAGTATCTATCCCTTGATAGCACATAGGGTAACAAAAGTTATGTCGAATTGCAATAATATCATCAACCATCTTGCTAAACGTCCGGAGAGTGTTGGTCGTGTCATTAAATATTGCAACGGATTAATTCTTGAAATCAGAGTTACCTTGTAAGAAAGCATGTAATGCCTAAGCTTCTGGGCTGCAAAAATTAAAGCTAGACAATGCTTCTAAATTGGTGGATACCTTATCTCCGTCGGTATTAGACGATGACTTAAGTAATATAGTGCATTTTCTTTGCCCTCGTTATTAACTTGGGCTAATAAAGCTCCGAGTGAGTAATCTAAAGCTGCGGTATAAAGTATCAAAGGTTTCCCTAGGATAGGGGCTGCCAAAACAGGAGGTGTCATTAAAAATTTTTAATGTCATTAAGAGCCTGCTGGCATTTTTCTTCCCAAATAAATTTGGCATCCTTTTTAACCAATGCTGAGAAAGGCTGACACCTACCTGAGAGGTTAGAAATAAAGCGTCTCAGATATGCCAACTTCCCCTGAAAGGAACGTAATTGTTTCAAAGTTTTAGGGGGAGGCATTTCTAAGATAGCTTTAATCTTTTCCGGGTCGATCTCGATTCCCCGATGACGAACAACAAATCCAAGGAACTTCCCAGAAGTGACACCAAATGCGCACTTTAGGGGATTCATCTTGAGATTATATTGTTGTAATCGTTCAAAAACGATCCTCAAATGACACTTTAGGGGATTCATCTTGAGATTATATTGTTGTAATCGTTCAAAAACAATCCTCAAATCATTTTAGGGGATTCATCTTGAGATTATATTGTTGTAGTCTTTCAAAAATGATCCTCAAATCGTAGGTTTAATTTTGGTTTACTTTTGATGACCAAATCATCCACGTAGCATTCTACTTGATTGTGAATGAAGTCATCAAAAATCCTTGTCATTGCTCGTTGGTATGTTGCTCTGGCGTTCTTCAACCCAAACGACATTACCGTGTAATAGAAAATTCCGATTGGTGTTCTGAAAGCTGTAAGTGTTGTATCTTCAGGAGCCATCTTTATTTGGTTGTATNTGATCTTAAGTGCGTGAACTAAAAGAACTTTCACCATTATGCTGTAGGGAGGTAGTTGAATGGTCTTCTTTTTGTTCTTTTTCTGAATTTTTATTTGTTGTAACTTCTCGGGAGAAGACAGTTTTCTTTGGAGGTGTATAATAATCAGCATCTTCATGAATATCAACCTCATGTACTGAAAATGGCTGTAGATCTCCTTTAATGCAATATTCTTGTTTTTCTTTGCAGTATTTGATGCATTGGTGTAGAGATGATGGAACCATATTGTTCTCATGAATGCAAGGTCGACCAAGTAGAGCGTTGAAAGAGGTCTCGGCGTCGATGATATGAAATTTTACGGTTGTTGCTAGTTCTCCAACCTTCATAAGTAATGTAATTGATCCAAGGGCTCTTTCTCCCTTTTGGTTGAATTCTCTTAACATCATCTTATCGGGGATGATCTCCTGAATATCGAAATCCAAATATGCTAATGTCCGTAGACTCATCAAGTTAAGAGATGCTCCAGGATCCATTAAAACTCTGGACAACACAAATCTACCGATGTTGACGGAGATATAGAGTGGTCTATTGTGATCGGCTATACCAAGTAGTAAATCTTCATCTGTGAAGGTTACTCCAGATTGTTCTCTTAACGAGAAAACTTCATCTGAGGATGTGCTGGACAACTGAACTAAGCAAATCTCTGGATCAAGCAAAGTTGTAACCAGAGCTTCCCTCATCTCCTTTGACAGGATTAGAGCGTCATAGATGCTTAGTCGGGCCGGCAACTTCCTAAGATGTGCTAGCACGTTGTAATCCACTTTATTTGTTCCTGTGGCTTTATCTTGATCATGTTATTTTTCTATTGGTGGAGGTGGAGGTAACTCTTCTTGAATTACAATTTGTTTCCCTTTATCCGTTGGAGCTGTTCTTTGAGGTAACATTTTTCCGCTCATTAAATTTATTTCTGTGATTTCTTCTTGAGATGTTACTGTTGAATCTTCCAATGTTTCTTCTTTATCAAAAAATTCTAAGTTGATTATTAACGGTGTGCCATGGCACTAGAGGATTGGTTCCTCACTTTCGGTACTGTCGTAAGCAGTATCGTCGAAATCTTCTTTAGTATTGAACGTATTAGACTCAAGTATGATTTGAGGATCATTTTGTGGATCGAGATTGATATTAAGTTGGTTATTTACATTATCCCCAGAAACAGTAAAGACGTAGCCAACATCATTATCATTATATTCATCAGGTCCCGGAATATTAGGTTGGTTATTTATGTTATCACTAAAGACAGTAAAAACGTAGCCAACATCATTATCATTACATTCATCAAGTCTCAGAGGAACAAAAAAATAATCATACAAAGTCAAGGGTTAGAGGACTTTCTTCCCTGAATTCGAGACAACATATCTAGTAGAGGCAGCCCCTATCCTACCCCTAGTGCTATCAACAAAATTCTTCTTTTTCTTTATCTTCTTTGATTTTGATGACGATGGTCAAATTGGGTCAAATTGGCCAATTATTGTGTTTGAACTAGGTTAGGCATGTCAATTGACCCAATTAAATATCGTATTTGGTGTAAGAGACCATGAGGAACAACTTTCATGATGGGTGAAAGTCATTTTGAGGTCAATTGGTTAANCACAACATTTTAATCTCGTGAAGATGCAGAAGCTCTTGTTTCAACAACATGGATATCCATGAAGTCGACGTCATTTTCATCTCGTGAAGATGCAGAAGCCCTTGTTTCAACAACATGAATATCCATGAAGTCTTCTTCAAGATAGTCACTGTATAGTTTCATCTTCTTCGCTTACAGAGACTCCATGTTCTCGAGCTAACTCATAGATCTCTTCTCGAAGGTCTTCTTTGCTTACAGAGACTCCATGCTCCCGAGCTAACTCATAGATCTCATCTCAAAGTTTTTCTCTTCGCTTACAGAGACTCCATGTTCTCGAGCTAACTCATAGATCTCATCTCGAAGTTTTTCTACTCTCTTCAATTTGTGATATATCACTTGCTCTTGGAGAACCTTGTGGGGTTTCCTTCTCCATTGAAGACTCCATGTTCTCGAGCTAACTCATAGATCTCATCTCGAAGTTTTTCGACTTTCTCTTCAATTCATGACATATCACTTGCTCTTGGAGAACCTTGTGGGGTTTCTTTCTCCATTTCAGTAGCAATAATTGTAAATATCACTGCTCTTCGAGAACCTTGTGGGGTTTCCTTCTCCATTTCAGTAGGAATAATGGTAATAATATCATATACTCATTGTGGGTTTCCTTCTCCATTTCAGTAGCAATAATTGTAATAATATCAGATACTTCAGATTCTAATTTGATTCCTTGATCAGGTTTATCAGACTGTATCGGTGATACAACCTTGGGTATCCACATCTTCTTCTTCAACAATGATGATTCAGGACAAGNTTCCAATAATGATGATTCAGGACGAAGTGTACTAGCAGAATTATCAACATGTTGAGAAGAAGTATGTTCCTCTTTGTGTATACCATATAGAGTGTTAGATAAATATCTTTGAGAAATTCTTGGACCCAATCTTGATTTTATGGGTCGATGTCTTGTAGTATCAAATCTATTTTCCAAACGAGACCAAAGAGAAACACGAGCAGATGTATTTTGTTTGGATTTAATATCCCTCAGAATCTCTTCTTTCATTCGAGGGGATATTGCGTGTCCCATTGGTCTAAATAACTCAGGGACTGAATAGTTTTCTTTGACAGCTAATTGTTGAAAAATTGTACTGACTTGAGAAACTGGATGAATTTCCTTCCTTTCCCTACTCTGTTCTTGAGAAATTGGCAGAGTAGCAACACTCNATTAGATAAATAGCTTTAACAGATTCTTGGACCCAATCTTGATTTTATGGGTCGATGTCTTGTAGTATCAAATCTATTTCTCAAATGGGACCAAACAGAAGTATGAGCAGATATATTTTGTTTGGATTTAACATTCCTCAGAATTTCTTAGAACCAAACAGAAACATAATCAGATGTATTTTGTTTGGATTTAATATCCCTCAGAATCTTTTCTTTCATTCGAGGGGATATTGCGTGTCCCATTCGTCTGAATAACTCAGGGATTGAACAACTTTCTTTGACAGCTAATTGTTAAAAAACTGTACTAACTTGAGAGACGGGATGGAATTTCTTCTTTCCCCTACTCTATTTACGAGAGATTGGCAGAGTAGCAGCTATGTTTTGGACATTTATGTGTTCATCGGCATTCATAAGAGGATAGAGTTTGCTTCCTCTCAGCACTGGATAGATTTCTGATAACTCTTCTTCCTTCTGAGTAAGTGTTTGCTCAGGGATTTGAATTTTAGTTGCTTTNTTCTTCCTTTTGATAAGGTCCTTCCTCAGTATGTATTTTTTCAAGAATCTGTCTTTTAGCCGCTTTTCGGGTTCTCCTATTGCGGTTTCTCTTCTGAGACCGGGTCAGTGGTACAGTTTTTGAACTTGATCCGATTTCAAAAGTTGAAGGTGCAGCAGTTAATCCTTCAGTTGGATTTCCCTTTTACCATGATTTCTTTTCCCTTGGTGGCAGGGACAACTGTCTTTGTTGGTGTTATTGTATCAGTAACAGAGGNTCAAAAATGACCTTATAAAGGATTTTCAACAAAAATTTGATGCCAATTTGAGGTCTAAGGCATTCAATTGTTGAGATTTGGGGTGTTAGCCAATATTGGATGGGGCTAATTTTGGGAATTTTGGATTTAGACCAAAATCAAATGGATTTGAGGTTTCATCAAGGCCAATTGATGGTTGATTTTGATGTGTAAGAATGTTGTAAAGATTTTGCAATATTAATTGAGGCCAATTGACTAAGCTATAGGTTCAATTAAGTGAGATTATGTCTTATGGTCAATATTGAGGTTTTGACCCAAATCAAAATTGGGCTCAAATTATGGGCTAATTGAGCCTGGATTTGGTTGATTTTGGTCATATAAAAAGTGAATTTGAGTTTAGAATGGAAATTGGGATCAATTAAGATCAATTGATAGACAATTGGGATAGATTTGAGGAATTTTGGATCTTTAAAGGACAATTTGGGGATTTTGGTTAAAGATGGTCAAATTGGCCAAATTGGGTCATGTGTATAGTTGGACAAAATAAAATTAGGAATATTTTGGATTTATTGGGATTTTTGGGAATATTTGGAATTTTTGGATTTTTTGGGCCATGGAGGGGTATTTTGGTAATTTGGCCATTTTTGGAAATTTTTGTCAGTTTTACAAATTTGGATGTATTCAAAGTGTTTGAAATGTGTTTTGATCAGCATTTTTGTCAGTTTTGGCAAATTTGAATGTATTGAAACGTTTGAAATGAGTTTTGATAAATTTTGGTATTTTGGAAAAATTTGGGAATTTTGGCCAAATTTGGGTCCCAAGAGCAGTTATGTAATTTGGAGGTGCATAGGGGCAAAATGCCAAGTTGGGTAGTTCAAGTACAATTGGGTAAAGAACCATTTTGAATGAATCATGGACCAATGAAATCTTCATTTTGGGTCCCCATATATTGGTTTTAGCCAGGGTATTGTGAGGAAATTGTGTACCTTAACTTCAAATCAACACCCAAGGTCAATCCTGAGGCCAAGTAGTCCTATAGAAACTCTTCTTGAGTTTTCTCATAATGATCTTACCTAATAATTGTAAGAGGTTAGGATCAATATGTGGAACTTCAAGTTGAGCAAAGAAAAGAGTTTTGACTTTCTAATGGTGAGGGTACCTTTTCTATTTTTCTAAGACTAGTCAATAGGAAAGTCCTATGGCTAGACCTAGGCTACTAAAGAAGTTTCTAGACCTCAACTAAAAGTGACGTCAACTATTATCCCTGATTTTTATTGAGAGTTTTCTTAGATGACTTTGGTTATCTAGGATGTAATTAACAGTAGAGGCTTGCTCTTATAGAAAGCATTACCAAACCCAGCTTAATATTAATCCTATTTAATTCTTCTTATTAAATAGGGGAATTTGTCAGTCAACATAAAAATGGTTTCGCAGACTTAAACGAATGTCATAAAATCTTTAGTTTTTTTCATCAGTAAGTAATGTTTTTATCCCTCAGGATAGGTGCACTACTTGCGGTATTAGGCTCATTTATTTAAACTACTAGGGATATGAGATCGTTCCGGTCTTGTATTTTCTAAAATCCAAAATACTATTTTTTCCAAATTATATAAATTATATTAAATTAAAATAGATGTTAGGATTTCCATCCTAGCAGGAAAAAACTTCACAACTCCTAAAATTTTTAGTGCCGACAAAGTTCTGATATTTAAATAAAGAAGAAAATTCCACATTTTTTTATTTAATTGACGGGACGCCACCTCAACCTAGGTAGATCCGAACTTTCCATGTGGCATCTTCTTATTCGGTGCAACCAACTACCTCAGCGCTGACTTTGCCCACCTTTTTGTTCCATTCATTTGTCCGGTGCAATCATGACCGTCCATTTGATACACGTAGAAACGGACGACATCCGTTCATCGTCCCTAAATTCCTAGCCCGAGAACCATCCAACTTCAAACCTTGATATCTCTCTCGATACTTAACCAAATTAAGTGTGGTTTGTTCCTATAGATCGTCTTGACTAGGAGAACATATCCATATGGTTGATCAAGTCTTAAACAAAATCTATAAGCATGAAAAATTAAATGAAGCTCAGTTTAAGGGGAGAGTTCAATACCTTTTCCAAAGAGGTGTGGCCTCAATTGGGTGCTTCCAAATGCTTGCCTTGAGTCCAAAGAGCTCCTAGATGAAGCCTCAAACTATGGTGAAATGCCTAGGTATGAAATCAGACAAGGCCGATTTAGGGGTTTGATCAAAGTCAATGCTAGGGTGGTCTCATGATGGAGCTTTTGTAGGGGATCTTCTTCTCTCACTCATGGGATGATGTTGGTGCAATTATTTTGGATTTGGTGGAGTTTTGAGAAGAGTCCTATTTTGGGCTTGATTTTGAGCTCAAAAATTGAGTTTAAGCAGTGGATTTGAGGTCTTGAGGATGGTTGGATTGAACTTAGTGGGTCTTGAAGAAGCTCTGAGATCAATTTGGTAGAGGTTCCACAAGGAATTTCAAGCTCTCCTCTTTTGGTCGTGGAGGGTGGTGTTTAAATAAAGGGGGGAGAAGAGACCACCATGGTTGGCCAGTGGGTGGAAAATGACGCTTAGGTGGGGGGAAGAAATGCTCCAATGGACAATTTAACTTGTACACATCAGGTGGGTTCAATTTTGAGTTTTAGCTCCTTGCTTCCCCTTGGCCATGGTGTTTTTCGGCAGCCAAAGTGGCTAGCCGGCCAGGGTCAGGTCACTATTTGGTCAGGAGGCTTAGGGCTTAGGTTTGGTGCAATCAATTTGGATTGGCAATGTGTAAAGGTCTTGAATAAAAGAGGAATGGGGAAAGTGTCATTTTGGGTCAAATTGGGTCAAAATATGGAACCACTAAAGCTGGTTTAGGCTAAAGAGGAGATCATTTGGTCCAGCTTAATCATTGGGGATAAGTCACCATCGAAAGAGAATTGGTTAAACATGGATTAATGTGTGTCATTAAAAGGGTTAAAAAAATTTTAAGGAGGCTTGAAAGTGTCTTGGTCTCTTTCCATTAATATCTTTTTGAGGTGGCAAGGCTCGTATGGCTTGCATATGGCTTGATAATGGCTTCATGGCTTCCCTTTGGCTTGGATCTTTGCATGAGGAAGAATTTTTGAATTATGGGGTATTTCTGTGCAGTTTACCATGAGGCTTGATTTAGAATGATTTGATCATATATTTAAGACTTAGAGAATGATTTTTATTAAATGGATGATGAGGGGAAATTTCGATGTGGGCTTTTAATTGAATTTCAGCTTTTTGGAATTAAACATGGTGGGCTTGGGCTTTTAAAATTGGGAATGAATTTGGGATTTAGTTTGGGTTGGATATGGATCAAAATTTGGGTCAATTGAATGTTTAACTTGATGTAGGGAGAATTCATGGAGATTTTCAAAAGATTTCAAGTGATTTTGAATTGAATTGGAAGGTCAATTTGATGGAATTTGAACATATGGTCAAAATTGGGCCTTTTTGATTTTGTTGAAATTGAGCTTGCAATTGGGTCAAATTGAGTTTGGGTTTGGCTTCAATCAGTATTGGGAATGTTGAATTTGAGTTTAGAGTTGAAATTGTGGAAGATCGAGATCAATTAGGCCAAGATTGGGGCTAATTTGCGGAAGTTGGGCCTTTAAGGGCAATTTGGGGCTTTTGGTCAAATTGGATTGATTTGGCCAAATTGGGTTAATTTGATGGTTAAAAATTCAAATTGGAAATATTTGAGATGCTTTGGAAATTTTTGGGTTGTCGGCGTTATTTTTGGTGGGGGAGTTGCCCGTAAGAAGCTGTCGGTCACTGGAATCGAAATCCCATCGCCCGCTTTGGAAGGACATTTGAATTTACATATAAATTTAATTTTAGAAAAATATGAAATCAAACTGGCACCATATTTTTCATAGTTTAAATGAAAGAGCGTTGTACCTCAAATCTTGTGTATATCCTGAAGGATAAACAGAAGACTGAGGATGAGGCTCGATCAAATAAATTAAAGAATATATGACATCAGTTTGGTCTGCGAAACCTTTATATTTTCCGACAAGTTCCCCTATTTAATATAAAAAATTAAATAGGGTTTATATTAAGCTGGGTTCAGACATGCTTCCTATAAGGGCAAGCCCCTCTATTTACATCTTAAATGACCAAAGTCAATTAAAAAAACTTTTGATAAAAATCAGGAAATATTATCTTCAAGGAATTTCAAAGGGTAGGAATCTTCAATGAGATCGAACGTAGAGGTGTGAAAGAGGATTGGTTCAAATTTGGAACATTTTGTTGTAGAGTTCAAAGGAGGAAGAACTAGGGGATGTTGATCCAGATGGTAACCTCAGTGACTTCCCAAGTTATCCTAATATTTGGTTTCAGTTTTGAGGAGAAAATTTTAAGTGTTTCATCCTGCCAATTTTATTAGTTAGGGCTTACATTCGTGTGAAATGATCACACAAATAGCCTGGAAGATGCGAGGGTTTAGGTCCTGATGGACGACAACCTCAGAATCCTAAGAGGAGTTAGTGCTTATATTGTATAGCAGGGTTATACAAAGGCCTAAAGATAAGATGAGGATTTATGTTTCATAAGCAAGCAACCTCAAAGTCCTATGACTTTTGTTGTTTAATTTCTTCTGTGCCCGTATAGTTTGATGCATGTCGGAAGGTCCGCAGCGGTAGACTAATGTAATATCATCTTAGTGTTACACAAAAATCTAACACATGCTTAGATAATTACAGAAAAGTAAGCTAGAGGAGATACATTAATTTTTATGTGAAAAATCCTAGAAAGATAAAAAACATCACGAGGTCTGGCTTAGTTGAAATAATTCACTATGAATTGTTAGTACACAATTCCACTTTTCTCTTGAATTATGCAAGATGAAGTTACAAAGATGATTGTTGTAATTGCACAACAGTACTTCATTGATAATAATTGTAGTTTGGTTGTAATGAATATAGTTCTTGGTAATAGCTGACTGTAAGTGCCATAGTTAATTGGTATGTAGGCAATTGTCTGTCGGGAATGTTACAGATGATAGTAGTCGCAGCTTGTCTTATAGACCATAGTTGAAAGCCAGGATAACAGATGGCTGCCGCAGAAATGTTGTTTGACGACAACAATCGTAATAGAAAGCTATAGAAGATTTTAGTCACTTAAGTTGTAGTTGATCATGTATGCTGTAGTGGTGAGTTGCAATGATTTTTGTAGGTTGTAGGAGCCGGAGTTGAGATATGCATAAGTTGTGGATCACGTAAATCATGGTTGTTCACATGAGCCGTAGTGGTGAGCTGTGATGACATCGTAGGTTGCAGAGGCCAGAGTCGGTAGATGCACGAGCCATGGATCATGTAAGTCATAGAATTATAGTTGGTCACGTAGGACATAATGATGTTGTGAGGATGTATATAAGCCACAAGAGCCAGTGTCAGAAACTGCACAACTTGTGGACTACATAGGTCGTAGTTGGTCACATTGACCATAGAGAAAGCTGTCATGACATTTTATAGGCTGCAGAGACTGGAGTCAGACGTTACACGAGTTCATAAAGTCTTAGAAGAAAAATACCAATTACCTTCAAATGCCCTGGATTACGTTGATAGATGTGGTCATTAATTTATCCTTTTACAGTATACTTTTTTTAGGTTGGATAGAATTGTCATTAAAAAATAAATATTGCATATTGCCTTCTATTTTTTAATTTTGTAAGGTCACATGGTGTACATTAAAAACTTGTCAATTAGCACGAAACTTAAATAGATCTGACGACCGACAGAGAAGATTATGTGGCGGTTTGAGAGCTATCACGAACAGATCAAGGGCATATTATCTGATGAGTTGAGAGAAAAGTAGTGCAAAGACTGACAAGACTCGTTCACACTCTTGAATCTTACTAACACAAAACACACACATTTTAAGCTGATGAGAAAACCACCTTGATCTAAAACAGTCTACCGGGGTATCCCGGTCCACCCTTCGGCTGTAGCCGCCAAGAAAAATGACCCCACAAGTCATTCCCTTAGGCTTATGGTGCGTGGTTGCCCAACCCAAAATCTAGTCGGCTGTCGTTCTAGGCTCTCGACCCCATTCGTTGATTCAGGCTCTTGGCCTTATAGTTATGTCTTAACAAAAATACTCCTGTTGTAGCTATTTTCTTGAGGTACATAATGTAAGTTTTCATTTCCCATTCCTATAAAAATGGACACATTCCATGAAAAAAGGTTATACAATTTCATTGTTCATTACTAGGCTCTCTTTGCTCTTTGCTTCCCTTTCGCGCTCTATTCCTTAGGCATGTCTCCTCGACGGTTTTGGATTCAACACATGGTATAACTATGTCCTGAATCTAATGATTTTAAAATGTATGTATTTCAAGTTTGGAAGAAAAAAAAAACAATTGTTATAAATGTCTACTCAAGAAGCATGTAGGTCAAGATTCAAATTCTATACATAAAAAAGTTGTGAAACAATATCATGATATTATGAATTCATTACAACATTTGAATTCAAATTTCGAAGAGCAATCTTTTCAATATGTTGCAAGAAATCGACTTCAACGCAAGTTTTATTGATGTTACAAAGTGGCCTGTCATAAAAAACTAAACTCTTACATTGAAGCATTTTTATAAATTTGATATTTCGAAAGTCACTTTAGATATCATATTGAATGCAATTTATTTAATATAAGCAGAAAAAAAAGTTTCTTAAAAATTTCAGAGAATTATAATGATATTATTTATTCAAGTTGGTTAAATTATTTAGAAAAATAAATTTGCTTATTTAATGTATAAATGCTGCTTGCTCCAGGGATCGATGATACTTTCATCATAAAAAGTGAAACTATTGGAGCGGAGCATCATTATAAAATTGATATTTTCAATCACTCTAGATGTATACAACCATATGAGATGAATAACATAGTATCATATGATTCTTAATTCTTAATTTTGCATTGAATACTCAAGATGAATGCCCATCATTCAAAATTAATAATACTTGTCTACTTACAACTAAACTTTATCCTTAAGGTTTCGCATATACAAAAATGTGTTAAAGAATCAATTTGAGCAATTTAAATGTGAAGCTCATTAGAAAGAAAATTTATACAACAATTTCAAGCACAGGTGAATAAAATTTGAATTTTTTTTCTTATTTCACGATCACTCTCAAAATGTCTTTACTTGAATCATTTTATCAAAGCAATAAGACTACCAGCAAGCTTGTTTCATCTATCATATTGATATAAGATACCATGCCCAATGACCATATAAGTTGATGATTAACATCCACCTGCCCAAACAGGTTCATTTCAGCAGCTAAATTCTGTCAGATTCTAAGACCTTTCTCTGCTGCAACAAAGAGGTTATGTTTCATCGACACCGACTAGTTTGAATTACAAAAATCAAACACAACTCACTAAATGGACCTCAATGGTATTCATTATATTAAAATAAAGAAACAAAAAAGAACCAAAAAAACATCTTCAACATTATTTCACATACATCAAACTCCCATTTCAATCAACCAAGCCAACTCCCACCAAAAGAATGATCATCAAATAGACTGAAACTGACATCCGGTAGAGCTCAAAACCTAAGCACAAGTGCACCCAATGCCGTGGCAAACAAGTAGCTCAATCTGCTTGCAACAATGCCAGGAGAAGAAGAATCGTCCGTATTTGGTTCCGAAGATTTGGGAGCTTCACCTTTCCCCTTCCCACTCGTGGGTGCCAAATCCAAATTTGGGCTGTGATCAGGTGCAGGTGCTGGAGCTGGTGCGTACGCTGGCGCTGTAGTAACAATTGCCTTCGGAAGGAGAACATTGTTCACCTCATAAACTGATACTGGATATGTAGAGTAGACGCTGCTGCTGATCTTGGGGTTGGACCAGTCTGAACCAACTTGTATGAGCCCGCTTGTGTCGGTGACGTTCAGCGTGTATTGCCCTCCAGCAAATGTACTCACAGGATTCTTGCTGCTGAGCTTTTGAAAATCAGATAGGGAATAGTAATTAGGGAATGCGTGGTAGAGGAGGAGGGATTTGAGCTGGTCTTCGGAAAGGTTTGTGAGGGAGGGCTTTTGGAGGTCTGCGAAAGCTGAATCACTGGGGACAAAGATGGTGATGCCTTGATTGGTGTTGTTGGCTTGGTTTTGGAATGTTTGTATGACATTGGTTTGAAGGAGGTAGTTGAGGAAGGTATGAAAGGGGCCTGCGACGGAGAGGAGATCGGTGAGATTGACAAGGTGAGGGCCAGGAGCTGGGGCAGGTGAAGGAGAGGGAGAGAGAAGTGGAGCTGGTGGGGATTGGGCATTAATGGGAGAGATCCATAGGGTAAGGATGCTGCTGATCAGACATAGAGTGGTCAGAGCCATTTCTTTAGTTATATGTATTTCCTGTCCTCCTTTCGTGATTGAGCTCCCTGTATCCATAAAAGTTCAAATTAACACTCCAACTTTACTAGCTTGATAATTTCTTTTCATGAATAGAAGAACGATAAATTGTGTAAATAAGAAACGCAGTGAAATGAACAATGAACATGAGAGATCTACAATGAATGCAGGAAATGGAATTCCCATGGTTGTGATCCTGAGAGTGCTTCATATTTTTTTTGTTATTTTAGTTGGAATTTGCAGGTTTTGAAAAATTTTGAACTTTCAGTTTCGACAAAATGTTAATAACCAAAAAAATAAAAACAACATTCTAGTCTAACGTGCCTCTTTAGCTCACTCTTTTTTAGTAGAAATTGCAGGCTGATTAAATTTATAGACTCCACTTTATTTGTTGGGGAAAAAAAATTGAAATTTCAAAATGAACTCTACAGTGATCACATTTAAGATTTAAACTAAAAATGTATGGCAAGCATATCCAGAGCAGGATTTGGTGGAATAGTTTGTTTGTCTCTCTGTGACATACAAGCCAAGGGAAAGGCAGACTTTAGAAACTCAAATCCACAGAATGTGGTGATGGGAAATAAGAGAAGCACTTAAAAATAGCAAAAGCTATTTTGAGTAGAGTTGAAAGAGAGAAAGAAGCAATTAAAACGCAAAGCTATCAGATTAGCCGGGACCCGGATTACAAGCAATCGACATGACTACCTCCTATTGCAGCCATTATAATGATCAAATCTAAATAGTTCATTTGGATAGCACTAACAGTACATTCTGATTCCAAAAATTGAACACAATGACGACTAATCTGTTTAAGCTGAAATAATTTGATGATTTATATCATCTCTTCAGTGAAATCAGTAGCAAACAATTTCAAGATTCCTTAAATATTAAAGGATCTAATGAGATCGTTAGGATGGCCATGCCAACAAAAAATTAAGAAAATAAAGTGCCACTTGAGCATAGCCTTGTTTATGAGAAAGGGAGATCATTCAACACAACAAAATCGCAAGATAATGAAATGTTGCAAACAGTAATCAGAAATTGCATGCATTTAAACTGAATGCTAAAAAACAAATAATTCATAATATAAAGACAAAAAGAAAAGTTCTTGATCTACAGTAGCATTTGAAACTATAAGATATATCAAGAAAAAATTTCGAACAAAAGCACTAAATCCGGGTGTGAATGAAATCAACATGAAGGTGATAGAAAAAATAAAAAAAAAACTTTTTAGCACAAGGGAATATTCTCTTGTGTTATTCTCTGTGTGATTCAGGTATTACTGTGGTGCTATTCATATATTATTATATTCTGAAAATATTCCCGGTGTAATAATAACACAATAACACATCAATATCACCACAATAACACCTGAATAAGGCAGAATAGCACAGGATCTCCTGTGTTACCGGTCGGATCATAATAAAACGAGTTTTATTTTTATTTTTATTTTTTTTCTGTCAGCTCCAAGAGCGAACGAAAATGCCCGAATTTGGAGAATAGCTAAGAAAAGCAAAAAAGCAAGGGAAGAAGTGCTAAAGTTACCGAAAAATTTGAAAAAGAAAACAAACAGAGCATTAAGAGTTCCAAATCACGGATCCTCCACTTCAGATCTGTCTTTCAGTTCAGATAACGACCAAATGCTAGACAAATTAAAGAGAAGAGATCAAAGTGCCCTAATCTGGGCCAAAATGTTGGAACAGAAACCATTTTCGCAGCCAAAATCAACCAAAAAACGATTAGCAAAAAACTATTCAAACTGCCAAAAAAAAAATCAAATACAAAATGAAAGTAAGATCTCATACTTTCAAAGAAACGAGAACAAAAGCAGGTTAGAGGCCAGAATGAAGAAAGCAAACCTGGCTACTGTGAATCAGAGGAAGCCAATGCAGGGGATGGCAAAGCTTGATGTCTTTATGAAGATGAATGAGGCATGTGATCAGTTGATATATCCCTCTCTTCGAGCTAGCTGACAGCTAGCGGCGAGATACTCAGAGACAAGAAAAAGATTTTAAAAACTTGTGAAAATCGATTATTAAAATTATTTATTAATTTCTTAAAAATTTTGACGTCATAATATGTTCAATAAACTGTTCAAAACTTTGAATTATTTTGAAATTTTGTCGGCAATTTTAAATTTCCAGCGAAAATAAAGCTATTCGGACCAAACTTAAATTTCTAATTCGTAGTTTTAAAAAGTTATCAAGATACTCGTAATTTGATTGAGAAAATTTGACTGAATTTATATCTGTTGTTAAAAATTGATTTATTCGTGAATTACACACCTGAGTGAATATAGCATAACACATGGATAAAGAGAGATAAAGAAAAAGTACACAATATTGAATAGTAATTTGAATTATTGAAAATAATGCCTCAATTTATAAATGAGAAGTACAATATAAGAAATTATATGTCCCTACTTTAATGGGGACATTTTAGATTATTTTCTCTATTTTACAAATATGTGTGCATTTGATTCGGCTATTCGATAGCTCAGTTGTATGAGATCAGTTGGTCATGGTTTAGCAAGACAAGTTCGTCTGACTATGCTGAATCGAGTTATTTGGTCGGCCTTTGATGGTCTTCGAGTCAATGAGATTTGACTCCATCTGCTTAGTTTTACAAGTTGACGATGATAGTCTAGTTACTGACTATGATCCATGGACAAGGAACTCATATCGGTAAAGCAAGGCTAGGCTATCCTGTAGAGAATAAATTATCGTAATCCAACAAGTAATTTACTCCTAGATGAGAGCTCAGTGTGGTTATGTGATGGCTAGTTATGCGCCCTAGATGAGAAATCTCAGAGGTGTATGTGAGATAGTTGGGGATGTTGCATTATCCTCATGATTCGGGTTATGAAAAGAGGCAAATCAATGTCTCTGCTCTGCTGATAGGATTTAGTCTTGAAGAATTAGAAGAAACCTAATTGAAAACAAAAAAAAATCCCAAACTGTGCCAAGTATGAATTGTTCAAGCACATAATAGACTACTCAAACTCCTAACTTTTTTGTGCACGCGAATTAGTTTGTCATCAAAAGATCAATTTTAGATAACTGAAAGACCGATTGTAAGTTAGAACTAACATGCGAAGGTCCATTCAAGATGCATACGTCTATGAAGGGGGTTCCTATTAATTAATGGATTGCAGGGGCGAACATACGATGCTTCTAATTATTGGGTGTTATTTGAAGAAATATTCATGAGAAAATAGGTTTAGGATGTCATTATGGGTCAAGTTATTGTTGAATCTTTGAAACTTTATTGGAAATTGCAATTGTCAATATGTTTAATTTAAGATTAGATTTATGCTAAATCTATTTCAATTAAGTCGTGATGAAACTCTCAATTTCAAAGTCTTTTGAGACTCATGAGCAATTAAATCAAAACACTTCAGTCCTATAAATATTAATTTCAAGATTGAAGCAAATTTGGTTTCCAAATAGTAAATTTTCAAAAGATTAATTTTGAGCTTTATATGGTGTTTTAACTCTTTATTTTCTTGTTTGCTGGAAGATATCATCAAGAAGACTCATTTTCTCCTTCATAGATAATGCCAGTCTGACAGTAGACCAAACTTACCAATCAAACAATCCAGTCATTAAATTTGGTATAGGATTCAAGGATCTTGATATGTGATAATTGTGGTTGAACCTAAAGAAGTTCCTAAAGTAAAACCATTGAGTTATTTGTAAAGGAAACAACTAATAAATCAAAGTTGAAAGGGAAGTAGGAAGAGACTATTACATCCCAAAAATGTAACAAGTTCGCTGAACACTTATTAAGCCCCGACTTAAGTATGCAATTTTAAATCCAACCCCTAACAAGACACAAAGAAGAAATAATAATATAAGAATAAAGAAGATGAATGTACCTATGGAGTTGTCTTAGATGGTTTGGGACAACGAATTCAATTAAGTACCACCCTCCTTACTTATTGAGACACCCTTAGAGTGATCTGAACAAAAATTGTATCCATATATAATGATTCCTGTTGATGATCTTCTAGAAAGGTGCAAACGGATGGGAATACATACCTTTGAACACTTTTAACGAGTGATTGGAAAACCAGTTAACTTTTTAGAGGGAATAAAGATTTACATTGAGGTTATTAGTGAAGTAGAAAGCTAGAGGATCATATATACATTTACAGTTTTCAGGAAAAAAGGTTGCTGAGAACTTAGAAGATGTACTTATACTGAGCTGAAGAAATGAACGAAAGGAAAAAATAGAGCAACTAATCAGTACAAATTTTGCTACAATTATATTTGAGATCGCTAATGAAATCTGCCTTCAATTATAAGAAGTAAAGAAGTAGATGACATTGTTGACCTCACTTTTGGTTGAGGTTTAGTTTTCCCTCTTTAGTAACCTAGAATCTAGACATAGGATATTCTTCTTGACTATTCCTAGAAAACTAGAAAATGAACCCTCACCGTTAGAAATTCTACCCTCTTCTTTGCTCAACTAGAAGCTCCACATATCAGTCCTAACCTCTAGCACTTTGTAGGTGGGGTCAATATGAGGGAGCTCAAGGAGACTCCCCTTAGGACTACCTGACCTTAAGTTTGGCCCTGGGTGCTAGTCTGGAGCTAAGGCACTCACTTCCACTCACTTTCACTCACAATCACTCACAATCCTAAACCTAAAATTTCTTGACTTTGATCCCTTGATCTTTTGGGAGACTCATGTAGATGGTCCTCTAAACCCACTGATTTTAGGCTAGGGTTTAACTAAGACGAGTGCATAGAGGACCTAAATGAGGTTTCCATTGGTCCATAGCTCATATATGGTGGTTGGTACCCCAACCCTACCAAAATATTCGACTTGGCCTTTTGACCTAAATTTCCCCAGATTACCTAAATACCATTGAAACAAATTCACCAAAAACACCCAAATTTGTGGAAAAATCATTTAAAACCTTTTGAAAATACCCAAGTTACCCAAAACTATCCAAAAATTCCAAATTTACTAAAATACCCCAAAAATTACCAAAATTACAAAAATGCCCTTGACACCCCAATTTTTCCCAAAACCTCCAAAATCACTCCAAAAAATCCCCAAAACCAATTTGGACCCTTCAATTGAAGCCAATTTGGCCAATTTGATCGTTTTGATCAAAACTCCCAAATTGCCTTTTGAGGGCCTAATTTCCCCAAATTTATCTCAAATGTCCATCAATTTGAGCCCAATTTTTTTCAATTTCAATTCTAAACTTAGATTCACCTTTTATATGACAATATAAACCAAATCCAAGCCTAATTGGCCCATGTTTTGAGCTCAATTTTGATCTAAGTCAAACCCCCAATTTTGGCCCTATGACTTAATCCCACCAAATTGAACCCCATAACCTACTCAATTTGCCCCAATTTGAATCCTAAACTCTTCATAAAATTCCTACACATCAAAAACCTTAAATTGTCCTTGGTGAAGCCTTAAATTTATTTAATTTTTGCCCTAAATCCAAAGTTTCCGAAATTCCCCCCAAATTGGTCATGCCTCTAAATTCCACCAAATTGATTGCCCTAACCCTAAAATTAACACCCAATTTATGTTGAAAAATCTTCATGATGCTCCTATAGACCATTCTCAATTATTAATTTGGACTTAGCCCAAGTCTAGCCCAATCTAGACCCAAGTCTAGCCCAACATACCCAAATTGACAAAAATTCCAAAATCATTCAAATTGAACCCACAATTGAACTCAAAATCATTTAAATCCTTTATAAAAAACCTTCATTACAATAATCTACACAATCTTGATCATTTAATTGGGCTTAAAGTCATGGCTAGCCTAACCCAAACCTAACCTTTGTTCATTTGAACCCACATTGGACCCATACACCAAAATTAGCCTAACCACCCTAAAGCCACCAACTTTATGACTCCACAGCCACTGAACCCACTTCATGAACCAGGCTAAACCCCCTTAGATTAGCCATGGTAAGCTATGGGGCGTTGGATCCCTAAATTAAGGGATTTATGCCCAATTATGGGCCTTAACCAAAATTCTTCCCCATCATCCCTTGACATTGAGGGTTAAACATAATTAACCCTCCCACTGGCTCACCTGACCTCCTAGTCACCTTCCCTGGCCCTGCCGGTTGGCCTAGTCGTCGGAGCACCTCAAAAACCAAGGGCCACCATCCCAAAATCAAACCCAATCTCAACCCTAGGGGCCAACTCACCCTAATTAATCCTTAGAGCTTCTTAGCACCACCTTAGCAGGCTTTTGCACCCAAAGCCAGACACTAAGCTACCCTCTCCGACCATGGCTATAAAATGGTATCTTCACAACCAAAAGTGGGGTGCTGAAATTTTCTCAAGGAAAGCTTGCCCAATTGCTCCCATAGCCTCTTTGAGACCTCCTCAGTGCAAAACAACCACCTCCTTGCCCTAATTCCCATCTTTAGAGCTCAATTTTTGAGTCAATTCTGGCCAGAAACAGGAAAGTTTGGCCACAACTCCACAGTGCACCAAAGCTCAATTAAACTTGCCCACACCTTCACCACAGTGAAGGAAGACGAAGCCCCCACACAGAGAGCTTCTACCTTAGACTTTGATCAGCACCTATATTCAGTCTTAATCAAATTTGGGTCTAGGAATTTCACCACAATAAGAGGCTTCATCCCTAGCCTCCTTGGATCTCCATGAACGTGTCTAGCACCTCTGATTGAAACTTAACTTCTCAGAGCAAAGCTAATGACTCCCCCTCTTCTCGAGCCTATTTTGACTCTCCTTGATATTAGGGTTAATTTAATGACATGTTTACTGTATGGATATGTTCGTCTCACTTAGTCGAGTCTATAGGATCAAATCTGAATGATTTTGGTTGAGAAATGAGTGAGATCTTAAGGTTTTAGGGTTAACAGTCACGTGTTCACACCAGTCGGGGAAGAAGACACGGAGCCATTGGATGGCGCATGTATCAGACGGATGTCTAGGATAGCGTTGGACGGGAGCTTGATACATAAAGCACGGGCTGAGTCAGCGGCTACGTGGATGGCAACGTCCAATCAGAGCGCGCCACACGAGTCTTTAGAGTCGTCGCATGATGCCGTGGCGCCACGTGTTTAAGTAAGAAATTATGGATTTATTTAATTCAAAAAATATCCCCTTCCGTAAAAAATCCATATCTTGGTGTAGATAAATCACAAAAATAAAATAAAAATATTCTAATGCTCAGTGAATAGAGGAGAACAATGTGGAAATGATTTGAAGTTTATTTGATGTATATTTTATTTTTTTATCAATTAAATACTATTCTAAGTATTTTGATTCTCCATGTATTCAAGTATTTCACCATGGCTTGAGATTTTGACATATTTTTGCCTCTATCATGGGGGATATTCCCTGATTTTTCCAATGTTAGAGGAGACCCCTAGACAGAGATCTATATTTTTCAACTTTATGCATCTGATTTGGAAAATTAATTATGATAATTAGCATGTTTCTTTGAAAAATCCATGAAAATTTTGGTAAGTTCACTATGACCAGAGAGCCCTAGGAAAGGTTTGTCATGAGCCAAGTATTTAAGAGCAAACCTAATTTTCATAAAACCCTAAAAATCAAAGGAAATTGATTTGGGAAAATAAACATCCAAATGACTTGATTTTAATTCTTCATTATAATTTAAAGTTCAGAGGACTACCCATAAAAAAATTCAAAACATTTGGAGTTCATTTGATAACCTAATTTTCTAAGTTAAATGACACTTTTAAAACTTAAAATAATCATAATAATTAAAATATAACTCAAAAAAATTATAAAATTGGTTTTTGGAAGTTCTCTGTGATCAAAGAAATTTTCTAAAAATAAAATTGTAATTAAAGTAAAATTTTCATTTTTAAGCATATTTTAAATATTTAAATAATGAAAAAATAATAAAAATCATAAAATTAATAAAATTCATGAAAATATTTTAAATTGTTTCCTAAGCCCTTAAAAGCAATTGGAATGTTTTTCCTAATTTTCCAAGTGAAGATATTGAATTTTAAAGCTTAAAACAATTTTTTAAAGGCTAAAAAAGGATTTCCTTAATTTCTCGCTAAAAATAATTCTAATAATTCAAAGAAAAAATAAAAAAAAATGAAATTTATTTCTCTGGGTTCCTTGACCTTGGAGAGATTTAAGAAAATATAAAACCTAATTTTCCTCATTATAATTAATTAATACTCCGGAAATTAAAATAATTATAATAATTCAAATAAAACTAAAAAATTATTAAATTTGGTCTAAGTGGTTCTCTAGTCTAATTCTACCTCCAGTAAAAGTTTCAATTGATTAGGCATTTTCTTGGTTAAGTTATTGAATTTTCTTTGAAAAATCCTAATTTTGTATTTAAATAATTATATAAATTAAATTAAATTTTGAAAAATCACATTTTCTCCTCTAATTTCTTAATTCATCCATTAGTGAGGTAGGATAAAAATTCCAAAGTGATTTGAATTAAATTTGATGAATTATGAAGTGACAGAGTCTTAGGGGCAAATGTATAATTTTGGAAATTTGGTCTTGATTAACATTTAAGCTTAATTCAAGAAAGGGAAATGGGCAATCTTTAATCTTAATTAACATGTTCAGTTGATTAAAACAGAAGAAATTAATTGGTAGAAACTAATTTTACTTTTCTTAATTAACTGATAAATTTACAATTTCCTAAATCATTAAAAGTTGGAGATCTATTAAATTAAATGATCCTAGACTTAGGGTTATGAGTTTGGATGTTAATAGCTCACTAATTTAATACCCCTATTTGGTATTCAAATGACATTCAAATGATTTGATGATGAATTACTATCACTTAAAATTCAATTTCTTTTTAAAATTACTAATCTATCCACCAAGGTCTTAAGAGCTTAGTAGTGACCTAGGCTAAATCGAATTTGGGTAAATGAGGATTAGAAAAGTGAATGTATTTAAAAATTGAACACCTTTAAAGAAAAAAAAAACACTACAAGCCCAAGTTAAAACTAAAATTGGTGAAGTGTCTTAATAGCATTAACTTGGCTCTTTTAAGAGTTTTCACCCACATAATTCTCAGATTAAATGACAAATGATAATCACCTTACTCTCAGGGATAATTGAAACATCGATGTTCACTGAACACTAGAGGTATTTATAGGATGAATTATTAAACAAAATAATAAGTTTAAATGAGCTCAAGACATTTCGCGAGGCGGTGAGAGGGAAACATTGACCTGCTTCTTCCTCCTAACCTTCTGGATACCTCAAAGGTCTACTAAACTTATTATAATTTGCTTAATGAAATCATCCTCAAATGAATTAATAGGGGTTCACCAAGATATGATTTAGGATTTGGTAGATCACCGAAACCTTATCTTCCTGCTCTACATAAAATGCTTTTAATATATAAATGCTCTCACATGCATTTTGAGTTTTGGTTGAAGATGACGGGAAGACCATCCATGTACATTTTTATTCTGATTTACTCACGTACTTTAATTTTTAGTACGTTTCTGTACTTACTCACCTGTATGTACGAACACAAAAAAACAAACATGCATGTTAAACAACAATGTCACCCTGCATGAAAACCAGAAATGCTAGGATAGTCATCAACCAAAAATAAAATCATCCAATATAAAATTCACCACCATAAAATTTAAGGCAACTCAAAATTTAATCACAAACATCAAAAAAACAACAATTGCAACTAAATTAAAACTTCTCTATCAGATGTTCAGGAATCCCTCGGAAGAGGTAACCTACGATTGCTAACGAGGCTTCCCATGGTCTAAATGAAAGTATGCAACTCATTCAGTTGAGTTTAGTAAATTCATTTGAACTAAGTTAATCCAATAAAAAATAGTGGTAATGGAATGAGGGAACCGTATGATCCTAACCAGTGTCGCTCTAATTAACGTTAATATGCCCCATAACATTTAGAGAACTACAACCACGGGGACATCTGATTTGAAATCTTAACTTGACATACTAGAAAACTTGAACTCTCCATGATGAGGAGCTTGGAACTAACATGGTGGGCATCATGACCATCTTCAACAGTAAAACAAACTACAACAACATATCCTTTCTTAAAATTAAACAACAAGCCATAAGACTTTGAGGTTATCTGCCTAGTGCAACATAAATCCTCAACTCATCTTTAGGTCTTTGTATAACTCTGTTGTACAATATAAGCCATAACTCGTCTTAGAATTCTGATTTTTTCGTTCTTCATGACTTAAACCCCCACATCTTCCAGGATATTTGTGTGATCGTTGCATATGAATGTAAGCCCTAAATAATAAAATTGACAAGATAAAAAACTCAAATAATTTCTCCTCAAAACTGAAGCCAAATAATAGAATAGGCTAGGAAGTCACTGAGGTTCTTCTCTGGATCTATGAAATCCCCTAGTTCTTCCTTTTTTAGATTCTACAATAAAATGTTCCAAATTTGAGTCATTCCCTTTTCACACCTCATTGTCCGATTCCGTTGAAAAGTTTTATCCTTTTGACCTCTTTTAAGATAACATTTCTTTATTTTTATTGAGAGTTTTCTTATGTGACTTTGGTTATCTAATATGTAATTAACTATAGGAGCTTTCCCTTATAGGAATCATGTCTAAACCCAGCTTAATATAAATCTTATTTAATTTTTTATATTAAATAGGGGAATTTGTTGGCAAATGAAATGGTTTTGCATACCAAACGAATGTCATATATTTCTTAGTTTATTTGATCAAGCCTCATCCTCAAGTCTTGTTTTTATCCTTAGGGATAAATACAGGGTTTGAGGTATAGTGCTCTTTCATTTAAACTATGAAAACTATGGGGTCAGTTTGATTTCATATTTCTCTAAAACTTATATATATATGTAAATTAAAATGTCCTTCAGAAGTGGGCGACAGGATTCCGATTCCGACGACTGAAAACTTCCAATGGACAACTCTTCCAACCAAAAAATAGTGCTGACAGCTTTTGGCGACTCCGCTGGAGACTGGCTTCTCTCTCCATTTAAATCAGAGAATCTTATCTTCATACATCGGTAATGTGTCCATGTCCCTTATGGACCAGATTACCCTTCTTCTGTTGGCATGCTCCACCCATTTCTTTCTTGGGTGAGTGAAATCAACTCTTTGAACTTTAAGACCGTCTGTATAATCACCTTTGAATAGAGAGGTTCAGGAGGCCATTAAGGACTTTATAATCTTCAGGTGTGGTTGGATGCCTAAAAGGTGTGTTGGTGAATTAGTTTCCCTGATTACACACACACACACACACATATATATATATATATATATATATATATATATACACTTCACAGAATTAAATTGAACTGATGTATGAAGATAATTTCAACATCTCTAAGTTGGTCCCGCACTGGGTCCTAATCACTTCACATCTCTCTTTCGAGTTTGATTTGCTGATTTGCAAATTAAATCAAATTGTGTCATGCTGCATGTGCTCTTTAATTCTCCTTATATTAATTAAATCTTTCTACTTTCAAACTATTTTTACTAAAATTTTATAATCTCCTCAAATTAAATAAAGACTTACCTGGTCTACGGATTGACCTTTGTTAATTTTTAGTACTCGAACTAAGATAACGAGGTATTGGCAAAAAAGCTAACCCTAGAACTTTCTTTTTTTAAAGCTGCTGCATTGGCGTGCCCAACGCTAACTTTTTCCTGTGACTTGCCAACAAGCTGCAACTCCTGCAATGTCGTTCCCACCATTAAATTTGGAGCCAGATTTGAAGATTTCAAGGTCATCCTCAGGAAAACTCTGTTCTTCATGATGAAAGTTGTCACTCAAGAAGTCTAGGAGCTGTATGCTGAATTTAACTTGAACTGCCTTCAAGAATTTCCATCTTATAAGAAGGTCAAGACTACTGCCGTCACGGCACCTATCAAGCCTTTTGTTCCCGCTCCTGCTAAGGGAAACGAAGTTATGATAATTAAAGACCCGACTGTAGCTATCCCACCCTCAGTATTTAAAATTAGATCAAATTCAAGGACTGCACCGTTAACCCGAACCTAAAGGAGAAACCGCAACAGGAAGGTTTAGCGGGCTACTAAAGCCCAGACTCCTAAAGAGGTACCTGTTGATGAAGATCCTCAACAGAATGAGTCAAGATTACTAGAGACTTATCTAATTCTGCGAGGAAGTAGATTCCACCCTTTAATGGATAACAATTGGAGAGAGTGTCCAGAAGATCGCCACTACGTTACCGTCACTTCATGGACATAGTGTGGAGAGAAAGAAGTCTACTCATATCACCCGAGTCGGTTCAATTTTCAAGAGGCTAGCTGCTAAAGAAGATTATTTAGTTAGTGAACTACTTAAATGATTGACACATGCAGTATCCCCTTGCATGAAGAAAGAAAGCTTAAAGGATGTGAAATTTGCCAAACGATCTCAAAAGTTAACTGAAAATTTTCCTGCTCGCATTCATGTCTGGTTCCGCTTAGGAAGCAGAGTTGATACTGCTATTGTCACCGCCGATTCTACCGTCACTAGGACTGCAAGTGGTTGACCAGTTGAGTCATGTCTGGGTCAAATAATTTTACCAATCACCCACTATATAGATCTTCTTAAAGTTCCAAAGGAAAAATTGAAGAGATTGCCCAGTACTGTATTTGGTCTGCACAATGGGGAGCATACCTTTCCTCAAAATACCGATGTTCCTACCGACACAGTCCATCTCAAGACATCACCGTCAAAGAAAAATGTATGGATACCGAAGGTTGCTGTACCAATGCAGTCCAGTAAGCCCGTAGGGCAGGGTCGTAGAATGAAGTCAGGGTCCGAAGTATTTGACATTGTCATAACAATTACCAACGAGATGGAGAAACAAGTGGAGGAGGTCCGACAGAGTCCTCCAGATCTTAAGACAATCCAGGAATCAATAATCAAAGAAAAGGTCGAAAAGTTCAAGGTCGAGATTTCCGAGTTGTCTCGGGAACATTGAGTTTCCATTGACGATGATGAAGATTTTGACTTTAATGATTACCTCGAGATAGATTTCATGGATGTCCATGTCATTGAAACTAGGGCCGCTACATCTGCATGAGACGTAGAACCTCTTATCGAAGAGAACACTATAGATGAGCTGCGTAGGGCTATTTTCTTAAGGGATGAGCAAGTTAGCCAACTAGAGAAAAGGATGGAATAGATGGCCGCAGCCATGACCGCCATGACCACAGGTCATGGACAATCTCAAGTACCATAGTTAGCCTCTCCAGAAATCAACCAACCAGAGATTATACATATCACAGATGAAAGGAGGGAAGTTGCCTCAGTAAACAAACATGAGCAACAAAAGAAGGATTCTACATCAAGCGTCATGTTAGAGAAGAAATTTAAGCAAATGGTCGAGCAAGTTCGGAAGGCCTTAACCTAATCTAAGGATGGTGCATTAGTTTTAATGGGTAGACCTTACCAGGAAGAACTCAATGTCATACCCTTCTCTATGGATTTTGTGTCCACACACTTTAAGATATTTGATAGAACTAAAATCCCAAACAGCACATAACACATTTTCGAGCTAGTTATGACAACACAAGAGGTAATGAAGCTTTACTCTTCCAACGGTTTGTCAGCAGCCTGTCAGGGAATGCTTTCTATTGGTATGCCAATTTTCCCAACGGACCAGTTAAGAAATTCACTGAATTGGAATAATTTTTGAAAAGATTTGTCGGAGTGCAACATCATGTGTCTATTGGAGATCTCATGATGGAAAAGCAAAAACCCAACGGGACTTTAGTAGATTACATCTTGAGGTGGAGAAAACTTAGCATGAAATGTGAAGCTCATCTATAGAAACATCACACAATTGAGATTTTACTCAAAAGCATCCATGGGTTAGTAGCTTTCATGCTTAAAAGACTCACCATTAAATCCTTCGAGAAGCTACTCAGTAAAGCCAGCAGTCTTCAAGAAGAAATTAAACATATGGATTCTCACGAGAAATTCCAGGCAACCATAATATTTGAAAAGAAGTCCAAAACAGTGGAAACTATCGATAAAGGAGAACAACAAATGAAGATACATGAAGAAAATCCTCGTCAATTGTAATCACAGCACACTCAACAACAAACACAACAGTATGACCAGTCTAGCCAGCAATTGCCTCAGAGAGGATCATATCGGACATTGAATAAGAAAATGACCATTGTAGAACCTAGGAAAGTGGTATATTCCTTCAAAGTCAAAGCCGTACAAAAAATTTTCAGAAGTCTGATGAATAAGCTTGAGTTTAGACTACCAGATCAAAAGAAACCTGAAGAGGTGGACAAGAAAGATCAACCAAATTATTGCCAGTATCACAGATTACTGGGGCACACTATAGAAGAATGTTTCATCTTTAAATATTGGCTCGAGAGGAACCTTAAAGAAGGGAATATAACGATCCTAAAAGAATACTTAAAAGAACATGAAAAAAGTTCCATAAATATGATTTCAGTTGAGTCTATCTCTCTGATTGATCTGTATACTGGAAAAGACGGATGGAGTACGACTTGGAACAAACTCAAGAAAATATTGAAACAGATTCAGAGTGCTTCAAAGCAAGCCTCCGTTTAGGGTCTTCAGCCTGTCAAGCCCGAGATGTAGATTTCATTAAGAGATCTGTCATCATCAAAGACAAAGAAGAAGAAGAACACCACTACAAAGATTGATCGCACAGGGGGGTAGGATAGGGGCTGCCTTTACTGGAATAGTTGTCTCAGATTCGGGGAAGAAAATCCTTGAACCCCTAACTTTTTAAGATTATCTTTTACCCCTCCAGGGTCTTACGAATATAATGATTGTGATTTTGGCTACGTTTTAACTATTTTTAGTAATGACGTAATCGAGTATGACCAATCTAACTTTTATCTTGATCCCCAAAACAATCCTCAAATCATACTTGAGTCCGACAAACTCGCTAACAAGACCGAAGAAGACTTCAAAAAAATTGCTTATGATAGCACCGGGAGTGAGGAACCAACCCTCGAGCATCGCGGTGCACCGCCTGTCATCAACTTAGATCTTTCCAACAAAGAAGAAACACCGAAAGATTCAACAATGATTTCTCCAGAAGAAGAAATTACAAAAGTAAACTTGAGGAGTGGGAGAGTATTACTCCCAAGAATAGCTCCAACAGATAAAGAAAAACAAATAATAACTTGAAAAGAGCTACCTCCACCTCTGCTAGTGGAAGAACCACATAACCAAGAGAAAATGTGAGGATCATATAAAGTGGATTACAACATGCTAGCTCATCTTAGGAAGTTTCCGACCAGATTAAACATCTACGACGCTCTGATCCTGTCAAAGGACATGAGAGAGTCTCTGGTTATAGCCTTCCTGGACCCAAAGATTTGTTTAGCACAGTTGGCCAGCACATCCTCGGACAAAGTTTGCTCGTTGAAAGAATATTCTGGGGTAACCTTCACAGATGAAGACTTGCTGCTCGGTACCGCCGACTACAATCGTCCACTCTACATCTCCGTTAATATTTGTAGATTTGTGTTGTCCAGAGTTTTAGTAGATCCTAGAGAATCACTCAACTTGATGAGTCTACAGACATTGGCTTATTTGGACATTGAAGTTCAGGAACTTACAATCGATAAAATGATGCTAAGATGATTCAACCAAAAGGGAGAGAGAGACCTTGGATCCATTACATTGCTTATGAAGGTTGGAGAGCTCGTAACAACTGCTAAATTTCATATCATCGACGCCGAACCTCTTTCAATGCTCTACTTGGTTTATCATGGATTCATGAACACAACATGGTTCCATCATCTCTACACCAATGTATTAAGTATTACAAGGAAGGACAAGAACATTGCATCAAGGGAGATCTACAACTGTTTTCAGTTCATGAAGTTGATATTCTTGAAGATGCCGCCTACTACGCGACTTCGAAGAAAATTATCTTCCCTCCTGAAATTGTGACAAACAAAAGTGAAGATTCAGAAGAATCACAAAGAGGAAGCCAATCAAATCCACCTCAGTGATCTTCCACCACTCTTTTACGACAAATTGGTGGGGACTCTTTTAGTACGCGCACCCGAGGTCGTGGCTGGGGACGTGAACGAGGAAGGACCAATTTAATTGTTGAATGGACTAGGTCGAACATTAAAATTGATGATGAAGATAGTTCTGAAGATAAAATAATGATGACAATATAAATGAATTCTTAGTACAAGGTGTCCTTAGAAGATGTTGAGAAAAGTTAATATGAGACGATGTATGATCAGATAAATCACTATGCGAACACCATGACCCTTACTCCGATTCTCCCTCAAAAGGTTGAGAGTTTAGAGGTCAAGGAAGTCTGTAATGCTGGTTCAAAGCCGATCAAGTTTTTTCATGCTTCTGCCTCTACGAATCTTAAAATCCATGTAAATTTGGATGATGATCCTAATGAATTAATGGAATTGCCTTTTGGTTACTTTTTGCCTTGTGTACAAAAATTAATTCAATAGGGAAATTTGCCAAAACAAATGTCAAAAGATAAACTTCAACTTTTTGAAAAATTATGGGATGTTAAAAGTTGAACTCCCAACTTGAAAGAGGATCTCGAATTTGGTATAGTCAGATTCAAAATTTTGCATGGTTGTTACTAGTGAATCAGGAGAGGATTGTCTCGATATGGAGGATGACTCTACTGATCAACTAATAGAAGATGCTCCGCCAAAATTTGTGGAGGAAATTAAATAAACTGTTGATGAATTGAAGGAGATTAACCTCAGGACTGAAGAACAATCCCGACCTACATTTATAAGTTCTCTGCTCAACGATAAAGAATCTTTAGAGTTGATTAAACTATTAACAAAATTCAAAGATTGCTTCGCATAGAGTTATGATGAAATGCTAAGACTGTCAGTAGAGGTTGTAGTTCATAAACTTGAGGTGGATAAAGACATAACCCCAATGAAATAAGCTCCTAGAAGAATGCAGTAAAGAAATTAATAGACACTAATTTCGTGTGAGAAGAGCAATGCCCTACATGGTTAGCCAACACTGTTCTAGTTAAAAAAAAGGACAAATACGTGTTTGTGTCGACTTCAGAGATTTGAATAAAGCATGTACAAAAGATGTATTCCCATTACCGATACCAGAAAAGATGGTGGATATCGCTCTGATACATGAGATTTTCTCTTTCATGGATGGATCGTCGAGATACAACCAAATCAAGATGGCTCCTGAGGATGCAACACTTACAGCCTTCAGAACACCTATCAAGTTTTTCTACTGCACAGTGATGCCATTTGGGTTGAAGAACGCTGGAGCAACATATTAACGTGCAATGACGAAGATTTTTGATGATCTAATTCACAACCAAGTGGAATGCTACGTGGATGATCTGGTCATCAAAAGCAAATGAAAAATAGATCATTTGTAGAATTTGAGGATTGTGTTCAAACAGTTACGACGATATGACCTTAAAATGAATCCCTTAAAGTGTGCCTTTGGCGTTACCTGCGGGAAGTGTCTAGGATCCGTTGTCCGTCATCAGAGAATTGAGATTGACTCAGATAAGATTAAAGCTATCTTGGAAATGCCTCCACCCAAAATTTTGAAACAACTACGTTACTTCTAAGGAAAGTTGGCATATTTGAGATGCTTTATTTCTAATCTCTCAGGTAGGTGTTAGCCCTTCTTGGCATTATTAAAAAGGATGCCAAATTCATTTGGGAAGAGAAATGTTAGCGGGCCTTTGAAGACTTTAAGAAATATTTAATGACACCTCCTATTTGGCAGCCCCTATCCTAGGGAAGCCTTTGATACTTCATACTGCAGCCTTAGATGACTCTCTTAGAGCCCTCTTAGCCCAAGTTAATGACGAGGGTAAAGAAAACACACTCTACTACTTGATTCACCACTTAATACCGATGAAGATAAGGTATCCACCTATTGAGAAGCATTGTCCGCCTAAAAGCTTAGACATTACATACATTCTCATAAGATTAATTTAATCTAAAAAGTTAATCCGTTGCAATATTTGATGACTCGACAACATTCTTTAAATGTCTAGCAAGATGGTCAATGATTTTATTACAATTTGATATAACTTTTGTTCCCCTCCATGCTATCAAGGGACAGATTTTAGTACACTTCCTTGCTGCACACCCACTTCCAGCTGGGTTCCCTCTTAATGATAACAACCAGATGAGCAAGTATCACAAATGGAATTCTCCAGTACTCAATGTTGGTAGATGTACTTTGATGGAGCTTTGTCAGCAAAAAAAGACAAATGATCAGGAACGATTATACCTGGAAAAGTAAGGATTGGTTTGATCTTTATCATGCCAGATAAGGGTATGCTGAGGTTCTCATACCACCTGACAGAGCCATGCACCAACAATAAAATAGAATATGAAGTGCTAATTACCAAGTTAGAGTTGGCAATCTCAATGGACGTAACAGATATTGCCATCTACGGTGACTCTCAACTCGTCATCTTGCAAGTCACTCGACAATACAAGATTTTAAAGCCAAGACTAGCAGAATATCACTGATACATAATGAAGTTGTTAGAGTAAATTCCCAATGTAACTTTCTACCGGATTCCCAGGGGAGACAATGCTCATGCTGACGCCCTAGCGAAACTTGCAAAAGAATTAGCATGTCCCATGGAGGATTACATTGACATTACAATACAAGGAAGACAAGTTTTATCTCAAATCGACCTCAACAATCTACATAAGCTTAAAGAAGAAGAAGAAATGATGATTCCAGTTTCTGATATCAATCAAGATTGATGCAAGCCATTAATAGAATATTTGTATACTGGAAAGCTGCTAGAGGACAAGTCTGAGGCACATCACATTACAAAAAGGGCTATGTCTTACACTATAGTGGGTAACATCATCTACAGAAGATCGTTCGACCAGATGTGGCTCTGATGTTTGAGTAAAGTCGAAGCATAGATTATGTTAAAGAAGTACATGCCAGATTGTGTGGCGCTCACCAGTTAGAGCCAAAGATGAAAATGAAGATCAAGTGACTCAGATATTATTGACCATCAATGATGTTCGACTGCATTGATACAACTAGAAGATATCACCAGTTCCAAGTGCATGGGGTGATCTTGCACCAGACTCTGAATGTGCTACACCCAACCATTGCCTTGTGGTCATTCGAGTGTTGGGGCATGGACATACTAAGTCTGATAGACCCTCTATCTTCCAAAGGACAGAGATTTATACTTGTCGCTATGGATTACTTTTCTAAATGGCCAGAGATAGTACCGTTATGAGAGGTTACAACACATCACATCCTTAAATTCTTAAAAAACAAGTTGTTTGTCATTTCAGAGTACCGAGAATAATAATTTGCAATAATGGGACAGTCTTTAAAAGCACCAAATCAACAATTTTGTCAAATGACATGAGATAGACTGGAGATATTCTATAATTTACTATGTTAGAGCAAATGGATTTATCAAAGCCTTCAACAAGACATTGGTACAGATTTTAAATAAGACACTGGATGAAAATAAAAGAGATTGGCATAAGAAATTGCTAGAAGCTTTATGGGCCTACCGGACAAAGTTCAGGACTCCCACTCAGTGTACACCCAACATGCTCGTGTACAGGTCCGAGGCCATACTAAAGTTAAAGGTTCAGATGTCGTCTCTCAGAGTCACTGTCACCAACCAACTTACAACAGAAGAAAGTGCAAAACTCAGACTTGAGTAATTAGAGAGTCTCGAAGGAAAATGAATAGAAACACAACAATATTTGGAGCTTTATCAAGCAAAGATGGTACAAGCTCATGACAAATTGGTCCACCCAAAGACATTCAAAGTTGATGACCTTGTCCTCGTGCTCAAAAGACTCATTCTTGCATGCCACAAGGTAGGTGGAAAATTCGAGCCAGCTTGGGAGGGACCATTTGTCTTAGAAAAGGTTTACAAAGGAGGAGCCTACCAGCTAGTAAATTTTCGTGGTGAGAGACCCATGCTGACAATCAATGTACGATACCTGAAGACATACTATGCAATTTGACATTACTTGGCATGAAAATTTGAAATCTTGATTATTCTGGGGTTATCTATTTGGCCAAACATCCGTGATTGGGTCCAAAAATTTTTTTTAATAAAATTAACCTCAATATAATGAAATTTTTTGAAATTACACATTTCAATTTACTCTTTTCTACCTTTAAATTTGATATTCTACTAAATTAAACAAAATACATACATGAATAAATAATTTTCTCATCAACATAAATTAAAATCCTCTTTAATAAACACTTTGTTTTGTTCTTGTTCCCGCTAAGTTTCAGATCACTGATATTTTTCCTGTCGTTTGCAGATAAATGTCAGGCTAGAGGCTGATCTTTGCTTTTAAAGATGGCTGGAACCTCGCACTCTACAAAAAAAGGGCACCGCAAGGCGGCAACCTAGAATTTGACATGGACTTTAGTCAAGTCGACATGGACTATGAGGTTCCCCTATTGGACGTGGTTAGCCATCAAGAAAAGGAATGGCTACCATCGCTGCTAAGGTTAAGCACCAGAGATAATTCTTCACTGAAGGGGAAAAATGTGATAGTACAACATAACCCGATGGAGCGAACCAGTCACCTACCATCTATGATAGCTACGCTGATCGGAGGCCTAGTCACTGCCAATGATGAAAGAGTGTCAGATGCACCGCTACGGAGAACTTAGTGCAGGAACGCTAACCGCCTAAAGCATAGGGCTTTCTTATGCGGTTTTCCTTTCTGCTCACTGAGTCCAAATGTATTTTTTTTAATTTTTGTGGTTTTTATTTTTGAAGTTGTGAATTTTTAGAAGTTTAGGAATTTTTTTTATTAATTTGGAAATCCCAAATTATCGGCTTAACCACATAAATACTGACTTGATACTCGAAGTCTTCAAATGGTCGTGCGGCGCTACACGATTGGGTGTGCTTTCACTGTGGTTTCCACACAGTATCGAGTTCTGGTGCCTCTCTCCCCGCAGTCTGGTGATTTAATTTAATCCATGCCATCCATTTCTAATACATGAAAATGGATGACATTGATTCATCACCCCCATGGAATGAAGAACAGTGAACCGTCCATGATCAAACTGATCTTTCTCGATTCTCGTGCAAATCACTCGGGGTTTATTCTTATGGCTTCATCTAAGTTGGGCCAACCTATCTATACACTTCAATGGACATGAATTATTCAATTCTTTCATAAAAGGCCAAACCTGAGGCCAAAGTTAGGGATTTTGACCCATTGCATTGCTTAGCCCAAGAGGTGAGGTCTTTATTGGGCTTGGTAGAGACGATTTCCTTGATGCCACGAATCTCCACTTTGTCTCGATTTGACGTGAAATTGGTCCTAGCTACAAGTTGACCAAATGGTGGCTTAGGTTGGTGTTGGGATAGGTTGGAGGGCTTTAGAAGTCACAATTGTGATTGGTGAGATTGTTTTTAGGCTTGGGGAAGCTTTTGGGAGGGTTGGTTTTCAATTTTGAAGAATTTCATGTCGGGGCTGAAAAATGTTTGGAGAAGTTAGAGTTTGCTAGTGGTGGGTTGGCCTATGAATTGTGCGGATCAACTGCTTAGGTCAAGAAGAGCAATTTTGCTTGTGGGAGCAAGAGATTTAACAGGCTCAGTAGGAAGCTTGGTGTACACTTAGAGCTTTATAGCCATGAAAGAGATGGGGGAACTTGGTATGCTATGGGGATGCTTGGACAGATCCACTGAGGCTATTCAGAGAATTTTTAGAGGTTTTGGGTAGTGGGGAGGACTATTTGCTAGTTCTCATGCCTTGGGTATGTTGATGCCAACGGTGGAGAGGAATGCATGGAGGGCTTGGCTTAATTCAAGAGCTTTTTCGTGGGTGGCTAAGACCAAATTTTGTCTAGTCTTGGCTCCCCAAGGTTTAGTTTGGCCTCTCCAAAGGTGAATGCAAGGGTCCATGACCAAGGTTCCAAGTGGCTTCCCACATGGTGAAGTGTGTGGTTTTGTTCTCTAGTGACTGGACTTGACTTGGATTGTCTTGTAGTGTTACCTCCATGTCATGGTGGATTGGTCTTGGGTCATAGGTAATCCATTGAGAATGGGCTATGGGCTTCATGGGTCATGTGCTTTAGGTTGGATTTTAGGGTTTTAGGCTTAGGCAATTGGGTTGAATGTAGCCCACAGTTTTAGGAAGTAATGCAATTTAGCAATTCCTCTAAATACCTACCTAATTAAATAATTAAGTGAGTTATAGGGGTTGACTTGTTGGACTCAATTAAGTTCACCAAATGGTGTGATGTCAAAATCATGTTAGGTGAAGTTTAACTAGATGAGAATGTGGTCAATTGGTAAAGATTTGGACAAAATTGGGCTAGTCCCAATTGGCTCTAACCATCTCATAATGTCACAAAATTTGAGATCAAAAGGGTGTTAGGTTTAAGGTTGATTTTTAATGTTTAGTGGGGTTAGAGATGACTTCGGTCAGGCTAAAGATCCATTTAGATTGACCCCTCTCCCAAAGTGAATTTTTTGGTTAAAGTGGTCCCCTAGGGTTCATAGGAAGGCTCCTAGGTTTTTAGGTTTACTTAAGTGACCCAAGGGCATTTCTTGCCCATGGGAGTCAATTTGGGTCTATCACGAGGTCAAAACCCTAAACTAGCTCAACCAAGGGTTAAGGGCTTGGGCTTGCCATAGTGAGGCCAAAGAAAGCACAACTCCGGTTTAAGGGTTCTGTGCATTATGAGTCCTCACAAAAGTGAGGTAAAAATTTTTCCTAAGAGGAAAAATAGCTTTGGTAAGGGTGATGTTTGGTTTGTTTTGGAATGAAGATGGTATGCATATCTATCCTAATCAAAGCCACTTGTGGTTGGATCGATGGAAAGAGTCTCAATCTCTTTCAAAGATTGATGAAATTATCTCAGTAATCTTAAGTCATTCACTCAAATTGATTAATCCAAAATGTCTTCTTTATTGGAGCTTTTTCCTACCATAGATTTTTGGCTCTCAGTGCCAAAAACTATTTTAAATTAAAACTGATTAGCTCTTCAAACTATCTCTAAAGTTGTTGACTATCCTCTATGTCTTGGTCATTATTTTGATGGTATGCACAATACTTTGTTGGGTCTTAGAGGAAGGTTCCAACTTTCATTAAGGGAGCTCCCTTGAGATAATCCTTGTTCTAAATGGATTCAATAATATAACACATTGATACCCTCAATAAATTGTCTTTAGCACCACATTATTCAGCAATAGTCGCTCATTGTATCGATCCAGCTACTGGTCTGTGTATATGGTATGAATCTCATAGTTGCAAGGTTGGTTAGCTTATCTATGATCTTTGAGCAGTTAATTATTTTCATAAAATGGGAAAGAAGAAGGATGTGAATCTATGTGGAAGACTCTACGCTAATATAAGCATATGTGATATAGTACTTTTCTATCAATATATGGTTGTTGGCTAGCTTCAACATCTTGCCCAGAGTCATCTGTTTCTATAAACCTAAAGCACATCAGAATGAACCTTTCTTTAGCCTTTGACCAAGGGCAATGCATGCTACCATGGGTTTCCAAATCCCACACCTCCAAATCCCCCTTATAAAATTGAGTGATGACCAATAAGAGGCTCTCATTCTTCCTGTCTTATCTGAAAGAGGGTTTGTGGGCTTGTTTACGACTTCTGGGCATTGACAAATTGTTCCATAATATTCTTTTGAAAAAAATAAACGAAGTAATCTCCCTTAGCAACAATCCATTAAACTTTTTGAGAGCCAACTTCTTTAGCATAATGAAGAGCAGAAGACACTTCAACATATTTTTGACCTTCAAGAGTAGATGGTCAATACAAAGGAGGCTATGCTGTCAGTTGGATTAGTTCACCCTTTGTAGGACTTTGAAGAGGGAACTTCATATCTCTCTGGTAGCTCAACTTCAATAATTTACTTAGAAAGTGCTTTCTTTGACTTGTTCAGTACCTCAGTTTTTTTGGAATCGTTATCTATATGTCAGTGTTGACCCAAAACTATCAAGGTATAGGGAATCTAAGACCCTTTCTTCAAATAAGGATACCCTTCAACCGTTAGGCTCCGACGCTTCTTATCAGGGGTTTTAGTCCCTTCCTTGAGCCGATACCTCTTTGTGTGGGTTTGTCAGTCAACAGACTAAAATGTTGTGGTGAAGTAAATTTTTCGAATCACACAAGTATACGTGTCAGATAATAATGTAGTTAGAGAGTACAATATATTGATTCCATGAGGAAATTGTTAAGATTTATTTTGGAGTGTGAATCTCTAGTTTCTTACACTTTTAAACCTAGTTTAAAATGATCTTTGAGATTTCCTTTTCTAAAATCCTATTCAAAAGAGAAAATAACAGATAGAAATGTTGGAAAAGACAAAAAAACAATAGTAGATAACTCTTACAATTCTTCAAGTTATGTGAAGCTCGCACCCATGTGATTTTGGTAATGTGGTGGTTTGTGGTTTTTTTAGATTTTTCCCTACGTGATAGTTTTTAATAAGGATAGAAAATTGTCCTTATGCATATGTTTAGTTTAAAAGAAATCTAGAATACATGAAGTTGATGCTTTCTCAATCCTTATAGTATCATATAGTTTTGTTTTGATCCCATTTTTAGGTTGTAAAACTCATAAAAAATATGTCTATTATTGCCCAAATTTTTTAGTTAGCCATTTCATTCCACTATGAAAAGGGGAGCCATTGATCATAAATTATGTTAGCATCTTAATTGGTCGGATCCCAAGTTAATGAAACTCTATGGTTCATACAATGACAAAATGCTCTAATTCCATCGAAAAGCAATGTAGGAGAAGAAACCATATGAGAAAATTACAAAAACCTCATACCATGAATCACAAAGGCGTGAATGGAAATTTAACTATGCATGTTAGAAAGAATACCAGAAAAGCATTCCATTGAAATTCTTCTTGCAATTAAAATTGAAAATTAAGAACTTAGAAAATAAATTTTCTCTTTCACAACATCAAACTCCTCTCTCATACAATAATCCTCTCAAAATATGTAAGTAAATGCATAATAAACAGTAGAAAAAGCCCTTAGAACTCAACCCCAATAGAGGAAGAGAAAACAAACTATGGAAATTTCAAAAATTCTCTCTTTTTCCTTTCTAGCCGTCTTCGAGTATCTTGTCCTCCAAAGAAGAGCTTCTATTCATGCTCTATCTTCCCTTTCTAAAGATCTGGCAAAAATTGGGATGAAAATACCTTCTAAAGTGGGCTTTAGACGTCCGACTACATGACCAAACCTGAAACAGATGTGGTCAAAGCAAAATTGGCAAGGTCATGTTAAAAAAAACTATTTAGCATGTTTTGACTTTATTTTGCATGTTTGACACCTATAACCTTCAAATTAACTTCAAAAACCTTCCACAATCATAGACATGATAGAAGAGCTGAAGTAATAGGTAAAAATAATGTTAACTTGCAGGTAGAATCATGTGCAATAGACATATGTGAATATCCTCAAACTTACCTTATTGTCTGCCCATAAGTAATCTTTTAGCTTAGTGATGGCCCCATGAGAATATCAACCTATTTGTGAAAGTCAAATAAAAGTGTTTAAGTGTCGATTCCGCGTCAAATATTCATAGTGTTTAATAACATGATTTTTTCCTTAATTCCCTTCATTTAGCTCCTAGGAAATCCAAAAAAATTATTAAATTGGTGACGTTAAAGTTATTTTTCTAACCTCTAATGTTTTAAAGTAGTTCTAGTGGAACAAGCCAACCTAATCCTACTTAAATTTTTTCTTAAATATAACATTAGATGAGTTTCATTAAAGAATCTAGAAAAATCTTCACATAAGTTCTACTAGCCACCTTCTCAGTTTACCTTCTTTCAAGTTTTCATGCCAACATGAAACTTCTTCTCAGAGCTTTTCACATCTGATTCTTACTAGTTAGATAATTTTTTTCGTTTCTTTTAAGTTGTTTTGAAGGCTTAATTTTATTTAAGCAATAAATATCAAAATCCGATTATTCAATGTCACTCCCTTATGTTATCTTTGAATTAAAAGTTAAGACAACACCAAAATGGCTAAAAAAACCGAAAAAGACTTAAAACATTCTTATTTTGCTACTCAATATTTTAATTCCACCTTTTTAATTCTCTTAATGTTTCTTTAGGTACAGTTAGAAGTTTTTATGTTCTAAAATCTCATTATTGAAAAAAAATTTTGATAAGCAAGTTGAATTAATCAAATTCATTGTGGGAGTTACCATATTAACATTTTTAGTCTTTTAATGAGTTATGTGAACATGCACCCAGACTCTTAAAAAGGTAAATTTCCGACAAAATTTCTCCATAACATTTGTAGCATGAAGATAAAATTAAACATGGGTAGAACAAGTACGTGCAAGATAGAGTAAATATGTAGGTAGTTACGTCAATCTCAGAATACAAATATGTAACATGCATAACAATGCATAAATCAAAAGAGGTATAAAAGTATAGAAAAAACAAAAAAATCAAGGTTCTTGACTCCTACCCACCATCTGGGACAACCTACTCCATTGAGAGAAAAGACTTAAAACTAACCCAAATGAAAATTTAAGGCCAGTTTCAAAGTAAATTTCAAATGAAATTTTAAAACAAAATTTAAAACAAAATTTGAAAGAAATACATAAAGTAAAAAATATGCTCAACACATCAAATAACACTTGGGTTTCCTCTCAAGATAGTCCTTGATTTGACGTCCTCAACCTGACAAAAAAAGCTTCCTTTAGGATCAAAATTCCAATTTAGTAAACTCTAATCAATCACCCAATATTTTATTGTTCCTGGAGTTTTTATTAAATCCTCACATTTTAGTTTTTCTTGCAACTTTTTCCTTTCAATTTGATATCAATCTTCTAGAGAATAGGTAGATGTGAATTTAGAACATCAATCCTACGAGTCATTTTTTACTTCCAGAATTCTCCCAATTAATTACGCTATTTTGCGGATCAATGTTTTCCGCACAAGTTGCAGAAAATAGGTTCTAAAAGAAAATTCCAGGTCTCCAAGACCTTTTATTGGATTCACCCCTGGTTCCTCAGGTTCTGGATCTGACTTTACAGTGGTACTTTCTTCCCCAGGTCTATCTTTCAATTTTTATCATGGGGAACTTCTATGGGCGGTGAAGCAAATCATTTGGATCACACAAGTATACGTGTTAGGTAATATTTTGGTTAAGTAGTACCACATATAAATCCAACGAGGAAAGTGTTAAGAATTATTATGAAGGGTGAATCTATTGTTCACTACACTTCTAAACTTAGTTTAACATGATCTCAAAAAAGAAGTGATTTTCTAACATTCTACTCAAAAGTGAAAACAAAAAGATAGTAAGGTTTGAAAAGATAGAAAAATATACCCTTAGGATTCTTCAAGGTTTATGTGGCTTATGCCTCTGTAGATGATGTAGTGGTTTGTGACTTTTCTAGACTTTCCTTTATGTGATATGTGTCAACTGGGATAGAAAGTCTCCCTTATACCTATGCCTACATCAAAAGAAAGCTAAAATCCATGAATTTAAGGCTTCCTCAATCCACATGGTATGCTACAGATTTGATCCGTTCCCCTTTCTAGATTATAAAACTTGGACAAAATATGTCTATTTTTATCTAGATTTTGTGGTTAACCACTCTTCTATTCAATGGACAGAAGTCATAGATCATGAAATATGTCAATGTCCTAATTGGCCTCATCAGGAGTGAATGAAACATTATGGTTAACACAACAACAAAAGTCATGATTCCTCATAAAAATGCTACAACAAAATAAATCATCCTGGAAAACTATGAAAATCACATATCATGAATCACAAAGGAGAGAAAAGAAATTTAGGTATGCATGAAAAAAAAATATTAGAAAAACATTCTATTGAAATATTTCTTACAAGTAAAATTGAAAATTAAATAACTTACAAAACAACTTTTTCATTCTTCTGCAACAACTAGCTCCTCTCTCACACAATAATACTCTCAAAATATGTATGGTAATACAAAGTAAATGTAGGAAAAGCCCTTAGGTACTAAGTCTCAAGAGGAAGAACAATCTAAGAAAAAAACTCTCCAAAACCCTTTCTATTTGCTCTCCAGCCACATCCAGGTCTCTCCTCCTCTAAAAAAAGTGGTTTTATTCATGTCATAGCTTCCCTTTTAAAGATCTAAAATGTGCTTTAGTGGTCTGGTAATGTGACAATGCCTACAACCGACGTGTTTAAGCCCGAAACTTGCCTAGGCATGCCAAACATCACTATTTAACGTATTTTAACTTTGTTTTGTGTATTAACCACCTATAATCTATTAAATAACACAAAGAACCTTGCACAAGCATAAAATCATGATAAATGAGAAAAAATATCTTGTAAAACGAATGGTATCATGCAGATAAAATCATGCAAAATCTGACTCATGTTATCATTTTGTGCTTCAAACCTCTACCTTATTGTTGCACTAACTCCCTAGTCAAATCTTTATTGTTGGTTTCTTCTCTTGGTGTAATACCTCTTCTAGTTATCGGGATCCATCCTCACCACACCTTTTAGGATTGTGACTATTGATTTGTCCATGAATCACACTTATGAAACATAGTGCTAGACAAAAGAGAGGGAGGGAGGGAGGGGGGAGAGAGAGAGAGAGAGAG
>JXCR01025484.1:52179-78448 GCA_002079205.1 Phalaenopsis hybrid cultivar
ATATATATATATATATATATATATATATATATATATATATATATATATAAGTTTTCAAAAAATATGAAATCAGAGTCACCCCATACTTTTCATAGTTTAAATGAAAGAGCACTATACCTCAACCCTGCATCTATCCGGAAAGATAAACACAAGACCTGATGATGAGGCTCGATCAAATAACCTATGAAATATATGACATCCATTTGGTCTGTGAAACCATTTTATTTGTCGAAGTATTCTCTTTTTTAATATAAAAAATTAAATAGGGTTTATATTAAGTTGGGTTCGAACAACCTTCCTATAAGGGCAAGCCATATAGTTAATTACATCTTAGATAACCGAAGTCACATAAGAAAACTCTCGATAAAAATCAAGAAATATCATCTTAAAAAATGTCAAAAGGAAAGGAATTTCCAACGAAATCGGACAAACGAGGTGTGAAAAGTGATTGGTTCAAATTTGGAACATTTTATTTTTGGAATCTAAAGGAGGAAGAACTAGAGGATGTCATAAATTCGGAGGAGAACCTCAGTGACTTCCCAGTCTATCCTATTGTCTGGCTTTAATTTTGAGGAGAAATTATTTGAATGTTTTATCCTGCTAATTTTAGTAGTTATGGCTTACATTTGTGTGAAACGATCACACAAATAGCCTAGAAGATGTGAGGGTTAAAGTCGTGACAGACAACAACCTCGGAATCCTAAGATGAGTCAGGGCTTAGATTGTACAGAAGAGTTGTACAAAGGCCTAAAGATAACGTGAGCATTTATGTTGCATAAGCAAACAACCTCAAAATCCTATGGTTTGTTGTTTAATTCTAAGGAAAGAATAGTTTAGCAGGGGAAGACGGGTTTGCTGTTGAAGATGGTCATGCTGCCCACATTCTTAGCTTCAAGCTCTTTGTCGTGAAGATTTTAAGTTTTCTAGTGTGTCAAGTTATGATGTCAAATCAGACGGCCCTATGGTTGTAGTTCTTTAAAAATTTTATGGGGGCATGTTAAAGTTAATTAGAGCGACACCAGTTAGGATTCTGCAGTTCCCTCGTTCCAGTACCACTATTTTCTTTTGGATTCATTTAGTCCAAATGAATTTACTAAACTCAACTTAATGAGTTCCATACTTTCATTTAGACCGTAGGAAGCCTCGTTAGCAATCGTAGGTTACCTCATCTGAGGGATTCCCGATCATCCGATAGAGACGTCTTAATTTAGTTGCAATTGTTGTTTTGTGATGTTTGTGATTAAATTTTGAGTTGTTTTATATTTTGAATGTTCTGACGGTAAATTTTATCTTGGTTGATTTTAATTTTAGTTTTGGTTTTACGGCTATCCTAAAAATTTTGGTTTTCATGCAGTGTGACATCATTGTTTAACATGCAATTTTCGTAAGAATAAAAGTACAGTGTAGAAAGTATAGAAAAAGACGGTACTGTAAACTGTAAAAGCGTACATGGATGATTTTCCCGTCAGCTCCAGCTGAAACTCAAAATGCATCTAAGGGCATTTTATGTAAAGTTGGAATAATAAGGCTCCTAGATTATATCTTGGAGAGTCTTTATTGGTTTGATTAAGGATGATTTTATTAAGCAAAACATATCAAGTTTAGCAGGCCTCCGAGGTATCCAGCAGTATGGCTGTAAAAAAAGCTTGTTATTCGTGAACAGCTCATGTTCGGCTCGTTAAATAGCTCGTGTTCGACTCGTTCGTTAAGTATACGAGCGGAACACAAACAAAATTTTAAAGCTCAAATTATAAACCAGCCGAACACGAAAAGCTCTTTGTTCGCTCGTGTTCAACTCGTTTTAGCTCAAAATAAAAAAAATTATTTAAGTTTTATATAACAATATATTACATATATCATTTATATATTAATATATTATATATATTTATGTCTAAGTTTAAATCATAACACGTCATGTGATAATATGGTCAGTGTCTTCTTTTGTATATATATTATCTAGGTTTGAATCCCACTTTTTACATCTATTTTTCTCAATCTAAGTTTAACGAGCCAATTTCGAGCCGAACACGAGCCAAACATAAACACAAATATTTAAATCAAGCTGAACACAAACACACTATTCATGAGCTGATTTTAAACACAAGCCAATTTTGAACACGAGCTATTTCAAATGAGCTAAACACGAGCCAAGCCTAAGCTCGCTCTCGCTCAGCTCGTTTACAGCCTTATCCAGCAGGTCAAGAGAAAAAGGCAGGTCCATGCTTCCCCTCACTGCCTGCTGAAAAGTCTCGAGCTCATTTAAACTTATTATGTTGCTTAATAATCCAACCTGTAAATATTTCTAGTGTTTAATGAATAGTGATTTCTCAATTATCCCTAAGAATAGGGTGATTATCATTTATCCTTTAATTCGAGAATTATGCAGGTGATGACCCTTAAAGCAGCAAGTTAGTGTTATTGAGACACTTGGCCAATTTTGGTTCTAACTTGGGCTTGTAGTGTTCAATTTCTAGTTACATTCATCTTTCTAATTCTCTTTTAATTAAATTTAATTTAGCTTAGCTCACTACTAAGCCCTTAAGATTCTAGTGTATGTCTTAGTCATTTTTAAAAGAAATTGAATTTTAAGAGATGATGATTTATTATCAAAACTTTTGAATTTCATTTGAACATTAAATGGGCGTATTAAATGAATGAGTTATTCACACCCAAAACCATACCCCTAAGTCTAAGATCATTTAATTTGGTAGACTTTCAAATTTATCTTTTAATCAGAAAAAAGTATGATTGGTTTCTACCAATTAATCCCTTGTGTTTCAATAATCCAAATTTGTTAATTAACATCAATGGTTTTCCATTTCCTTTTCATGAATTAAGCCTAAATGTTAATTAAGGCTAAATTTCCAAAATTACACCTTTGCCCCTAAGGCTCTATTATTTCAAAATTCATCAAATTTTATTCAAATGACTTTAAAATTTTCATTCCACCTTAATCATGGGTCAATTATAACATCAGAGGAGAAAATATGATTTTTCAAATTTTAATTTAATTTAGGTAATTATTTATATGCAAGAATGGTATTTTTCAAAGAAAATTCAACAACTTGAACAAGGTAAAGCCTAATCCATCAAATGTTTTACTGTAGGTAGACCTAGACTAGGGAAACACTAGCCAAATTTCTTGATTTTTTGAGTTTTATTTGAATTATTAAAATTATTTTAAGTTCTGGAGTATTAATTAATTATAAAACATTTTTAATGTGAAAAATTAATTTTTATATTTTTATTAAATCTCTATTAGGTTAGCAAACCCAAAGATATAAAATGATTTTTTTTTATTTTTCTTTGAATTATTAAAATTTTTGTATTTGAAAGATTAAGAAAAATTCATTTTCATCCTTTAAAATTATTTTAAGCTTTAAAATTATTTTAAGCTTTAAAATTCAATATCTTCACTTAGAAAATTAGGAAAAAGAATTCCAATTATTCCTAAGTTCTTAGAAAATAATTTAGAGTATTTCCATGAATTTTATTAATTTTGTGATTTTTATTAATTTTTAATTATTTAAATATTCAAAATAGGCTTAAAAATGAAGTTTTTATTTTATTTACAATTTTATTTTTAAAAAATTATCCTAGTCATAGAGAGCTCCCAAAACAAATTTTTATAATTTTTTGAGTTATATTTTAATTATTAAAATCATTTCAGTGTAAAAAATGTCATTTAACTTAGAAAATTAATTTTAATATCAAATGAGCTCCAAATATTTTGAAAATTTTATGGGGAGTTCTTTGAACTTCAAGTTACAGTGGAGATTTAAAATTAAGTCATTTAGATGTTTATATTTCCCAAATTAATTTTTTTTGTGTTTTAGGGCATTGTGAAATTTCAGTGTTTTTTTAATGACTTAACTCATGAAATATTTTTCAAAGGTTTTTCTGGTCACAATAAACTTTCAAAAAAAAATTTAGATTTTTCTAAGCAACATGCTAATTATTATGATTAATTTATCCCAATAATAGACATAAATTAGAAAAAAATGGGTCTCTAACTAGAGGTCTTGTCTGACTTTGCAAAAATAAGAGAAGATTCACTAAGACAGAGACAACATTATGCCAAAATATCAAGCCATGGTGAAATGTCCACAAGCGTGGAGATTTAAAATACTCAAATCAATATTTAATTAATTAAAAATAAAATATTCATCAAATAAACTTCAAACAATTTCCACATTGTTCTCCTCTATTCACTGAGCACTAGAATATTTTTATTTTATTTTTGTGGTTTATCTACACTAAGATATGGATTTCTAAAGATAAGGTATTTAAATAAATCAGAAAATACCCTACTTTTCTATTTAAATGCGTGGCGCCACGCAATCAAACGACAGCTCCGAAAACACTCATGGAGCGCTCTGGTTGGACGCCGCCATCCATGTACCTTTTGACTTCGCCCGCGCTTTATGCACCACACTCCCATCTGACACAATCAGAGGCCTCCATTTGATACACACACGATCCAACGGCTCTGCGTCATCTTCCCCAAATAGAGTGAACCCGGGACCGTGAACATTAGAAACCTAAGATCTCACTCATTTCTCAACTAAATGACTTCGGTTTTGATCTTATGGACTTGTCTAGAAGTAACGAACACATCCATATGGTGAACATGTCATTAAACTAACCCTAATCAAATGGAGAATGAAAGTAGGCTCGGGAAGAGGGGGAGTTCAATACCTTTGCTTTGATAAGGGAAGCTTCAATCAATGGTTCTCGGCACGTTTGTGGAGGTCCAAGGAGGCTAGTGATTGAGCCTTTGGTCGTGGTGAAAGGTCTAGACCCAAATTTGATCAAGACCAAATTTGGGTGTTGATCAAAGTCTAGTGTAGAGGCTCTCTGTGAAAGGGTTTGATGGGGTTTATCTTCTTTCACTGTGGTGAAAGTGTGGGTGAGTTTAATTTGATTTTTCTACACTATGGAGGTGTGGAGAGTTCTGTCGTGTCTTCCACAAGGATTTGAGCTCAAAAATTGAACTCCGACAAGGGGAATTAGGGCAGGGAGGCTCAAAGAGGCTATGGGAGAAATTTAGATGGGTCTCCTTGAGAGAAATTCAACACCTCACACTTGACCGTGAATGGGCCATTTTATAACCATGGACAAAGAGGAGAGCTCAGGGCCTGGTTGTGGGTGTAAAAGCTTGCTTAGGTGGAGGGCTGAGAAGCTTTAAATGTTAATTCGGGTGAGGTGGCCTATAGCTTTAAGATTGGGTTTGACTTGGTCTAGGGGCTCTCATTTTTGTTGTTTTATGGCAACTTGGTTGGCCGACAGGGCTAGGGGAGTTGGCTAGGAGGTCAGGTGAGTCATGGGGAGGCTTAATTATGATTTATCCCCAAGGGTTACTGATGATGAGGAAGATTTTTTGATAAGGCCCAAAAATGGACATGAATCCCATTATTTAGTGATCCAGTGGTCCATAGCTTGCTTGGGTGGGTTTATTATTGTTTATTTTGGTCCAAAGGAAGGGCTTAGTGGCTGTGGAGTCACAATTTTAGTGACCTTAAGGTGGTTAGGTCAATTTTGGTGTATAGGTTCAATTTGGGTCCAAATGACCAAAGGCTGGGTTTGGGTTAGGCTAGCCATGACTTTGAGCCCAAATGATTAATCAACATTCTGTATATGATTGAAATGAAGAGTTTTGATGAAATATTGAAATGATTTTGAGTTCAATTGGGGGTTCATATTGAAGGATTTTGGAAATTTGGTCACTTTGGGCATATTGGTCTAGACTTAGGTCTAGATTGGGCTAGGCTTGGGCAAAGTCAAAATTGATTATTTAAAATGGTCATTAAGAATGTCATTAAGAGTTTTCAACAAAAATTGGGTGCCAATTTTGGGGCCAAGGCAATCAATTTGGTGAAATTTTGAAACATAGTCAATTTGGGGATTTTTGGATTTGGATTGAAATTAAATAAAATTGAGGCTTCACCAAGGCCAATTGAAGGTCAATTTTTATGAAGAGTTTAGGATTCAAATTGAGGCAAATGGAGTAGGCCATGGGGTTCAATTTTATGGGATTAGGTCATGTATCAAAATTGGTGGTTGGACCTAGATCAAAATTTGGCTCAAAGCATGGAAAAATTGAGCTTGGATTTGATTTAAATTCATCATATGGAAGGTGAGTTTGAGTTTATGATTAAAATTGGGAGAAACTGGGACCAAATTGATGGACATTTGAGGTAAACTTGGGGAAATTGGACCTATAAAGGTAATTTAGGGATTTTGGTAAAAATGATCAATTTGATCAAAATCGTTCCAATTAAGGGGCCTAAATGGGTTTTGGAGATATTTGGAGTGATTTTGAAGGTTTTGGGAAAGTTTGGGGTGCCAAGGGCATTTTTGTAATTTTGGCTTTTTTGGGGGGTATTTTGGTAAATTTGGTATTTTTGGGTAGTTTTGGGTAATTTGGGTATTTTGAAAAGGTTTGAAATGATTTTTCAACAATTTTGGATATTTTGGATGGATTTGGGGATTTTGGGAATTTTGGCCAAATTTAGGTCTTCAAGGGTATTTAGGTAATTTAGGAGATTTTGGGGCAAAAGGCAAAGTTGGATGTTTTGGTAAAATTGGGGAGATAACTACCATAAATGAGTTATGAACCAATGGAAACCCCATTTGGGTTCTCTGTGTACTAGTCTTAGCTAAACTCTAGCCTAGGGCTTGTGGATTTAGAGGACCATCTACATGAGTCTCCGAAAGGATGAAGGGACCAAAGTCAAGAAAACTTGGGTTTAGGGTTGTGAGTGATTATGAGTGATTATGAGTGAGGTGAGTGCAATCAAGTGCCTTAGTCCTAGATGAACACCCAGATTCAACCCTAAGGGTAAGCAGTCCTATGGGAACTCATCTTGAGGCCACCCATAATGACCCCACCTGTTAAGTGCTAGAGGTTAGGGCCAATATGTGGAACTTCGAGTTGAGTAAAAATGAGGGTAAAATTTCTAATGGCGAGGGTTCCTTTTCTAGCTTTATAATAATAGGCAACAGGAAAGTCTTGTGGCTAGACCTTTGGCTAATAAAGAAAAAAACAGAACCTCAACCAAAAGTTTGGTCAACTATAAGTCAAACCTAAAAAAGTTGGCTAAGACTAATGTAAATTATACTTAGAATTTAGGTTCAAAGCAGGTCGAATCTAGAAAGGTTGATTAAATATAATGTAGGTTTGACTCAGGTTTTAGGGCTAGGTTCAATTTGGGTTGAACCTAAAGGAATGACTAAGTCTAATGTCAATTAGACTTAGGATTTAGGTTCAATATAGGTTGAGCCTAAAAATGTTTGTTGGTTCATATATTGAGTTAGACTCAGGGTTTTAGGCTTAGGTTCAATGAAATTAAGAGTTTGGCATTATGGTTGGGTCTAATACAAGTTAGAACCCGTATTTAGAGTTGGGTTCAAGTAAGGCTGAACCTAGGTTTAAGGTTTAGGTTGAGTCTAATATGGGTTAGACTCGACATTTTGGGTTAAGTTCAAGTTAGCTTCAACCTGGGTTTAAGGTTTAGGTATTCTAATTAAGCTAAATTTAAGTTGAACCTAGGCTTAAGGTTTAGGTTTAATCTAATATTGGTTAGACCCAACATTTAGGGTTAGGTTCAAGTTAAGTTGAACCTACGTTTAAGGTTTAGGCTTGGTCTAATATAGACTTGACACAACATTTAAGGTTTGGTTAAAGTTTGGTTGAACCTAGGTTTAAGGTTTAGGTTCGTTCTAATATCAGTAAGACCCAAAATTTAGGGTTAGGTTTAAGTTAGGTTAAACCTAGGTTTTAGGTTTTGGCTGGGTTTAATATGGACTAGGCTCAACATTTAGGGTAAGGCTAAAGGTAGGTTGAATATGGGTTTAAGGTTTAGGCTGGGTCTAATATGTACTAAACCGAACATTTAAGGTTAGGTTAAATATAAGTTGAACATAGGTTTAAGGTTTAGGTTGGGTCTAATACGGGTTTGACTCAACATTTAAGGTTAAGTTGTATGGTTAGAATTAGTTTAGTGGTTTAACCAACCTAAGGATAAATTTGTTCTAAAATGTTAAGAATTATATTTATAATTTTACCCTTAATTTTCTAATTTTGCATTCTAAGATTCTTAACGGTGAAAATTATCATTTTTAGGTTTTATTTCAGCCCAAATTTTTTTTCAATTTTCAATTTAGTTTGTAGTTTTTTAAGTTTTTATTATAATTTTTGTAAATATTTTTCCAAATAATTACACTTTTGATATCAAATTCACCATTTTAGTGTTAGGGTTTTCCTCTGATCTTGGAAAAATCAGGGATTATTCCATATATCAGAGGGAAAACCCCTCCAATTTTTGGAATTTTTCTTATCATAATTATTTTTTTAATAATTAAAATACTTTTCAGAGTATTAAATTTAATAGAAATTATATTTAAGTTCATTATTTCTAAATTTATTTTTTTTATTTTCTCCTTTGTTTACTGAGTTTAGGGAAAGATGATGTTTTAATGTTTTTTTAGGATTTTATTTATTTATTTAATTTTGAAAACCTAATTTTCTTATTAATCCGTGTGGTGTCACGACTTTCCTTGGACGCTCTGAATGTTTTCGTGGTGAGTTGGGAGTACTTTTCATGCTCTCGATTGAGGTGGCGGTGATCTGAAGTACTCTGCGGTTTCATAATCCCAATTACTTTTATCCATTTATTTATATACATAGAAATGAATGACATTTACTCATCATCCCCAAGGTACGATGAATTGAGCACAGTCCGCGATCAAAACTAAATTTCTCCCATGATTTTCCTTGAAATCTTGCAAGGTTTGTTCCTAAAGCTTCATCAACTTAGACAAACACATATATACGGTTTATGAAGCAAGAATTGTTAATTTATCTAACAAAAAACCAACCTCCAAAGCAAATTTTAGGGTTTTTTTATCCATACCTTATTCTCAAAGGTGTGGTCTCAATTAGGTTTGACACACATGATCATACCCCATAAAGCTTCTTCTTTTATCAATTTCAATTAAAATTGGCTCTACCTATGAACTAAGCAAAATGGCTTCTTGTTTTGTTGTTGGGATTAGTTAGAGGTTGTGGGAAGACTTGATTGTGATTGGAGGAGTGTTTTAGAGATTCTAGGATGCTTTTGAAAAAGTTAATTTTGGGATTTCAAATGAGTTAATGTCAAGCCCAAAATTTTTCATGGATTTCAATGTAAAATTAGGGCTTCACAACGGCAGTGATGAGCTACAGACAGAGGGGTTTTGTTGCTTAAGTCCTAAAGATGGTTTTTTTGTTTTGGGAGGCAGGGATTTAAAAGCTCTACTTGAAGTTTATTCTCTTTGTGGATTTCAGGTTTATTTCTTAAATAGCCATTAGAGACCATGGAAGAGCTCAAGGAAAATTGGATGAGTTTTGGTGGCTACTTAGAGAATCTCAGAGGACCTCAGAGGTTGCTTTAGCCATGGAAAGTCTAGTTAAAATTTTATATGGTGTGCTCATCATGATAATGGGTATGGTAAAGAGGAGAGTTCGAAGTGGACTTTGAGCTCATTGGAGGAATAATGAGGTGAATAAAGGGCCCAAAGATGATTTTTCTTGACCACCAAAGCTTTGTACAAAAAGGATTTGAGATGAAGGCCATGTAGAATGACATGTTTCTCCTTTCTTGATGAGCCTACCATGTTGACAATTCAAAGGCCTAATTTAGGTTTGAAAATGGTTAGTGGGTTGACCATGTCATGGTGGGTGGTCCATGGGTCATGGATGCCCTAATAAGAGTGGGCTTTGGGCCAAGAATTGCGTTAGATTTCTTTTGGTTTGGGCTTGGGCTATGCCCTCCTAACATTCTTTTTAAATAATTATGTAATTTAAGGGATGCATGGAGAATGACCCCATAGGAGTTGGGTTGACCACATGACTATAGGTTTGACCATACAGACCTATATGGACATGGTCATGGGGTTCTTCGTATGGTATTTTTCATGACCATATGACATCAGGTTTAATTGGAGGGTAAATTTTGTAATTGGTAAAAAATTGTCCAAATTATGGTTAGGCCAAATTATTTTGACCATTCAATGGTAACTCTAAATTTTAAGGTCAAAGGGACGCATTAGGGTGTATTCTTGATTTTTGGGGTTTAGTAGGGTTAGGGGGTACTCTTGAGGATGCTAAGGACCTACTGAAATGACCACTCCGCTAAGATGAATATTGTGGTTATGGTAATTTTAAGGATTCATTGGGAGGTTACTAGGGTTTTAAAAGGGATTTAGGTGACTTAGGGCTTGTCTTACCCATGAGGTCAATTTAGTTCCTTTAGTTGGTCAAAATCATAAACCAGTTAAACCAATGAGTTAAGGCTTAGGCTTGCTCTAGTGGGGTTTCATTGAATACAATCCAAGTTTAGGGTCATAAGTAGGGTGGGTAGGGTGAACCCTCACAAAAGTGAGGTCAACAAATAGACCCCCAATATGTGTGCTGTGTCGAACATGTATGCCACACATATTTGTGTTGGCCAAACTTGTTAGTGAAATTCCAGAATGTTTTAGTTTGTCATAAATGTTTTGGAGGTCAGCTAAGATTAAGTTAAGATTTTGATTGGGGAACCCAATGTCTAGTCATCTAGTTCTTAAAGGAGAATACCATTGTTTCTTATCAGGAGTGTCCTTTAAAATATGCTGGAGAAAAAGAGATTTGGGATCCCATGGAAAAGTCCAATAAACCCTCAAAGGGTCAATGTCATACCCTTATTTTGTTAGGAAGGAATATTGATGCACTTACATCCTAACTAACTGGAGAACATGTAAGCTAGAGGTAAGTTGTTATTTTGTGTCAGAAAGGCCTTGCATCCAATAGCGAAAGGAAGCTATGTGAAAATCATATAGAGTTATTTGGTTATGAATCGTTATTAATTCTTAAAGTTTGTTGGGTATAGGTCATTGATCCCTATTCTCTTTATATATTTTAATGTGATGTATGTGATTATACTCTTGATTTCCTTAATTATAATTCTTACTTTACAACATGCCAAAAACTTGGTCCCATGTAAAAGGTAGGTAAAATCTTGACTTTAAAGCAAATAAGAATACCGTTATAATATTTAAATATGGAATACTACACAAGTATAAGTATCGTTACAAAGTAATATAGGACTTTTTGATTAATCCCTGAATATCAAACTTACATAGACAACGACAATAAGCAACTACAAATCACAAGAAATTAGATAGCAAATTCTACTAAGCAAAATATTCTTACTCAAACTCTAGATGATATAATAGGAATGAAAGTTTGATTTTTTTTTTTTTTTAAATAATTTAAATATAAGTAAGAAACTAACTAACTTAACTAGATATTTGCAAGATGAAGGCAATATAAACAAAATATCTTTTCCCTTATCATGAAAGTAATAAGTATAGGAATTCTGTTGTGGAAGAATTTTTATTGCATTGGGCCAAATAGAAGCAATAATTTTATTTGCCCTTACTAGAGATGCAATAAAGAAGATTGGCTAATTTATAGTTTGAATAGTCTTTAAGAAGGGTTAGGTAAAAAAGATACTAGCTCTCACTCTAGAGTTCCTTCATCTCCCTCCGCCCGTGGGCTAACATCTCGCATCAAAACCTAAAACTATAAATTAAATTGGGGGCTTTAGTCTATCACCCTATGGAACTTTAATTCTACACCCTTCAAAGTTTATTTCCCTATTTATTTGCACTCAACCCCAAGATACACCTAAAATATATAGTGTTTTTATACACATTTTAATAACTACTTTTGAGATATTGCGCATTAATGAAGGGTATTTTTGTGTTTTTCTTGTAAGTACAATCAAATGGATGGAAAAAGCTAAAAGGAGTGAAAAAGGGTTAAATTCGGAGAAAAATTGAAGAAATGTGCAGAATGAATTGGGGACCTAAGTGCTTAGATCCACGCCTTAGCGTCAAAGGATCCACGCCTTAGCGCCAAAGGATCCACATCTAAGCGCTAGGTACCCCACACTTAAGCGCCATAGTTAGTTACTCAACGAAATATTAATTGGAATGAAATTTTGAAGAGGTGTTTGAAGAAACCCTTGATAAAAACATGAGAAATAACCCATGGACACAAAAGCTCATTCAATTAGCTTATGAGGAGACAAATTCTAGAAGATTCATTTAATGGAGACACCTTTTTGAAGAGACACCAAGGCACCCCTTGGATTTTTATTAGAAAATACTTATATTATCCAGAACAGGAGGCTAGCAACCACCCACCAAAAGTTCAGATTACCGCCGCCGCAGCCACCGACTACCTTTATTTTACTTTATTTTATTTTAATTATTAGTTCGTATTATGAGAGAAGGAAAAGAATTCAAAGGAACTTTAAGACATTTTGTGGAGATAATTTGAGATAAGTGTTTATCCTTGTGACTACACTTGGTTTTTAATTTAGATTTCTTGTTTGTGTGCAAGATTTCTACTTTTAAAATCTTGTGTGCTTGTGTTTTCTCCATGAATTATGAGTATTTTTTGTTATCCTTTTCCTTAAAATAATGAGTGATTAAATGTTTAAAGCAAGTTGTGTGAAGTATTAGACTTCAAGGGTTGAAGAAGTTGTGATGATTCAAGACCTTGCACTTTATTTACTTCTTGATTTAGCCAATTAAGATGTTAATACCTGTTCTGAGAACATGTAAGATCCGAGATGGTTTTATCTCAGTCAATAAATGGTTGAATTCACATATTGATTTCATGAATGAGAATATAGTTCATGGGTTTGAGTGCAAAAAAACAGGGAAATAAATTTTAAAGGGTGTAGAATTAGAGGACTTTAGAGTGACTGGCTAAATTCCCCAAGTTGATTTATAGTTTTAGGTTTTGAAATGAGATGATAGCCCCCATGTGCAGGGAGAAGAGGGAACTCTAGGGTGAGAGCTAGTATCTTTTCTTCACAGCCGGTCTTCAAAACTATTCAAACTATAGATTAACCAATGTTCTTTCTAGCATCTCTAGTAAGGGTAAAGAATATTATTGTTTCTATAGTATACTTCCACAACTAAATTTTTATATTTATCACTAATTCGTGAGAAAGAAAAAGATATTTTACTTATATTGCCTTCATCTTGCAAGTATTTTAGTTAAGTTAATTAGTTCCTTACTTTATTTTAAAATTAAACAAAAATTACAAGAAGAATCAAACTTTCATTCCTAATTTACATCTTAAGTTTGAGTGAGAATATAAATTGCTAAGTATTTTGTCATCTAAAACTAATCCTTCCTGTGGGTTTGATATTTGGGACTTAATCAGAAAAGTTCTATATTACTTGATAATGATACGTATACTTGCGTAATATCCCATATTGAAATATTATAATTACAATCTTATTTGCTGCAGAGTGAAAAATTTACCTAGCCTTTGCTTTGGATCAAGTTTTTGGCAGCCATTGCAAATTAAGAGTATCTTTTAAGGAAATTAATCGCATACATCGCATTTTACTTCTATCTATATAGAAAGTCGAGATCAAGTTTTTGACGCCGTTGCCGGGGAAGGAACAAAAATATTTATTAGTAATTTGCAAAAATTTTCAAAAAGAATTTTTTGGACAACAAAAATTTTAGTAAGCCTTATTTAAAATTTTAAGATTTATTTTAAGAATATTGTTGTGTTGTTTTTATATAAAGTTTTGTTTGTGTGTTTTTATTTTTTGCTTTATTTTATTTTATTATTTTTTATAGTAATGTATGCTTAGTTAAGGTTATGCAGGACTAGCTTCTTATGATTCTGAATTAGAAATAACTATTAGAAAAAATAAAAAATTAAAAATTACTGAAAATTTTTAAGAAATGGCAAATAAAAATAATCAAAATGTTGAAGAGATTAGACCATTAAGAGATTATGCAAACCCTATGGTGAATGAACTTCATTGTAGTATCCAAAAACCAACTGTAGTGGCTAACTCATTTGAGCATAAACCCGTTATTATCTAAATGGTATCAAATAATCAGTTTGGGGCTGCAACAATTGAAGATCCAAATTTACATCATACCAATTTTTTGAAATTGTGCGCTACATTTAAATATGATGGTGTATCAGATGATGTTGTAAGACTTAAATTATTCCCTTTTTTCCTTGGGGAAAAAGGCTAAGATATAGTTACATTCGTTATCACATGGATCTATCAAAACTTGTAGTGATTTAGCACAAAAATTCCTTACTAAATATTTTACACCATCAAAGACTACAAAGCTTAGAAATGATATTACATCTTTTAGTCAATATGAAGGTGAATCTATTTATGTAGCATGGGAACGATTTAAAGAACTCTTAAGAATGTGTCCACACCATGCTATACAGATTGGTTAATAATTCAAACATTTTATAATGGATTAGCTGGATCTCTTAGATCTATTATCGATGTCGCTGCTGGTGGTTCATTGATGTCAAAACCATTTAATGATGCTTATGCTTTAATAGAACAAATGACTACCAATAATTTTTTATGGCCTTTGGAGAGGGTAAATCTTAAGAAAGTAGCAAACGTTCATGAAGCTGATGCTTTTTCCATGTTAGTAAATCAAATTGCTGCAATTTTATAGAAGTAGACCAATTTGGAAAGAATTTTTCTCAACCAATTTTCATGATTGAAGAGAATTCATTAGGCCAGATGGTAGATTCTCAAGCATAATTAGAAACTCTTAATGTCATAAATAACAAGCAGAATAACCCATATTCAAATTATTATAACTTAGGTTGGAAGAACCAATCCCAACTTTAATTGAAATAGTACTACGGGCGATAATAACCAGCAATAGGGGCACAATCAAGTAAACCCATTGTGAAACTAGAATAATCAAGGGAATAGTAATTATAGACCTACCTACCCTTCAGTTTTTAACAGTAATTCACAATTTAAGGAGAAGAAGTTATATATAGAAGAAGTGGTGTTACAAATGGGAAATCAGTTATAAAGTGAAGGAGCTACATTTAGAAATATTAAGAATCAACTTGGAAAAATAATAAATTCATTAAGTAATATATCCCAAGGAATAGTTTCTATTAATACAAAAATAAATCCAAAATGCTAGAATAAAGAGCAAGTAAAAGCCGTTCAACTTAGATGTGGAAAAGACTTGGAAGGTAGAGTTCAAAAAGAGACGGAAGTAGAGGGAGTGAAGAGAATAAAGAACCAAAATAGGATGCTCTAAAAGGTTTAGAAAGTCTTATTTCTTCATTTAAAGTTGACTTGGAAAGACCACCACCTCTATTTCCTCTGAGGCTTTGACAACAAAGGTTGGATAAGCAATTTTCAAAATCTCTGGAAATTTTATGAAGCTTATAATTAACATTCCTTTTGCTGAAGCCTCAGAACAACAAGCTAAGTGAAATTTATGTAGGATATTCTTAATAGAAAAATGAAGTTTGAAGATAATGAGACTGCTTCAGTTACTGAGGAGTGTTGTGCTATAATTCAGAAGAAACTTCCTGAAAAGCATAAAGATCCTGATAGCCTTACAACTCTATGTGCAATGGGAGAAAGATTTTATGGGAAAGCCTTATGTGATTTAGGAGCAAGCATCAAACTTATACCATTATCGATATTTAAAAGATTGGGATTACGAGAAATCACCCCTACTACTATAACTCTGTAGTTAGCAGATAGAACAATAACAAATCCTAAAGGAGTTATAGAAGATACATAGTGAGAGTGGATCAATTTATCTTTCCTTTTGATTTCATTGTGCTAGATATGGTGGAAGATAAAGAGATGCCTATCATTTTAGGGATACCTTTTGCAGCCACTCGAAGAGCAATGATAGATGTGCAAAAAGGAGATTAATTATGTGCGTCAATGATCAAACAGTTAAATTTAATATTTCCAAATCAATGAAGTGCCCTACAAAAGGTAAAGATAATGAATGTTATAGGATGGATGTGATAAGATACTTAAGTGAATGTCATTTCAAAACAACTTATGAAGATAAATCTGAGATGAAAGAGTTGGAACACAAACAATAAGAGGAATTAGATCAACATGAAGATTTATATAAGGAAAATTCAACTTATGTTTGAGAAAGTTTTGAAGTTTTGGACACAATAAAAAAGGAAACATTATTTTGTCCAACATTGAAAAACCTCTTTAGCTTGAGTTGAAGTTGCTTCCTGAACATTTGAAATATGCCTTTTTTAGGTGATTCCTCTACATTACCTGTTATAATTTCCTTAAAATTAATTACTGAAAAAGCAAATAGTTTGATGAAAATTTTAAAGAATTATAAGAAAGTCTTTGGAAGGACAATTACTGATATAAAAGGAATTGATCCTTCAATTTGTAAGTATAGAATTCATATGGAAGAGAATTGCAAACCCAAGGCTGATCCTCAAAGGAGATTAAATCCTGTTAAGAAAGAAGTTGTCAAGAGAGAAATTTTAAAATGATTAGATGCTGGAATTATCTAAATTATTTCAGATAGAGCATGGGTTAATCAAATTCTCTGTATTCTTAGGAAAGGAGGAGTGACTGTGACTTTGAATGAATGTAATGAGTTAATACCAATAAGACAAGTTACAGGATGGTGAATATAAATTGATTATAAAAAACTAAATCTCGCCACAAAGAAAGATCATTTCCCACTACCCTTTCTAGATCAGATGCTGGATAGACAAGTTGGGCATAAATACTTTTATTTTTTTGATGGATATACTATTTATTAGCAAACACAAATAGCCCTTGAGAATCAAGAGAAAACAACTTTTATCAGTCTATATGGTACATTTGCTTTTAGAAGAATGCCCTTTGGTTTATGCAATGCACCTGCTACATCTCAAATATGTATGATGGCTATTTTTTGTGAGTTAATTGAGAAAGGAATTGAGGTTTTTATGGATGATTTTTCAGTGTTTGTAACTTCATTTGACTCATGTCTAGAACATATATCAAAAGTTCTTAAGCATTCTGAAGAAATAAATTTAGTCCTTAATCGGGAAAAATGTCAATTTATGGTAGCATGAGAAATAGTTTTGGGACAACAAATTTCATAAAAATGGTGTGGAAGTAGACCCTGCAAAAATTCAAGTGATTACTAATTTACCTTACCCAACAAGTGTAAAGGAAACTAGGAGTTTTTTAGGACATGTTGGATTCTACATGTGATATATTAAACACTTTTCAAAAATTGCTAAGCCTCTATGCCATTTACTTGAAAAAGATGTAATTTTTAATTTTGATGATGAGTGCCTCAAAGTTTTTGAATTATTAAAAAAAAATTAGTCACTGCACCAATTATTATTGCATTAGATTGGGAAAAATCTTTTGAATTAATGTGTGATGCTAGTGATTATTCTATTGGAGCTACTTTAGGAAAAAAACATGATAAGATTTTCAAAGTAATCTAATATGCTAGTGGAACTCTTAATGAAGCTCAAATTAATTATACAATAACCGAGAAAGAGTTATTAGGCAATTGAAATAAATATTTAATTTTAATAACTATTAAATAATTAATTATACTAATGAAGGTTCAAATGTGATATTCAATATATAAGAAAACATCCTTCTTCTTTTCAAGAAATTATAGTGAATTGATAAAGTGAATTAGTTTAAATTATATTGTGTCAAATAGGAGCATACCTATTCTTTACCATTTGGTCCAGGCTTAAAGAATATTGACTAATCTTATTCTTGTTTACTGAATATGTGGCTAGGCTGGGAGGATACCAACTCTCACTTCGGAGCTCCCACGTTCCGCTCACCTGAAGGCTAACATCTACACTTCAGAACCAAAATGATAGGACTAAATTGGGGATTTTAGTCTATCACTCTAAACTCTCCAATTCTACGCGCGATAATTTTATTTCCCTATTTATTTGCACCCAACTTCCAAGGGCTTCGAATCTTGGATGTGATATTCACTTTAGTTGTAAAGCTCAACATATTTTAACAAATCAATTGGCCAGATTGAAAGTAAATTAAGATCNTAATCACTCAATCACTCCCCGACAACGGCACCAAAAACTTGAAATCGACTTTATATATGCAATAAAATATAAGATAAATATGGATGTATTAAATATTTAATAATTATAAAGTCGCACTTATCAACGCAAGTATACGTATCGCTCAAGAAATATAGGGCTCTAATGGAGTCCTAGATATCGATCCCACAGGGAGTAGTTTAGAATTACGGACTAAGACTTTTAGAAAAGCAATACTTTAATCACAACAACGACGTTCAATTTGCTTATCTGTCACTAATAGGCAATTGAAATAAATAGATAATTTTAATAACTAATAAATAACTAATGATATAAAGTAGGGTTTAATTGTGATATTCAATATATAAGAAAGCATCCTTCTCCTTGTCAAGAAATTATGGTAAATGGATAAAATGAATTAGTTCAATTTATATTGTGTCAAATAGGAGCATACCTATTCTTTACATCGGTCCAGGCATAACAAACATTGAACAATCCTATGCTTGGTTACTGATTCTGCAGCTAGGCGAATAAAGTGAATCAGTTCAAATTGTATTGTGCCAAATAGGAGCATACCTATTCTTTACCCTTTATCTAGGCATAAAGAACATTGATTAATCCTATGCTTGTTTACTGAATCTGTGGCTAGGCTGGGAAGATACTGGCTCTCACTTCAGAGCTCCCACGTTCCCCTCACGTGAGGGCTAACAACTACACTTCAGCACCCAAACGATAAAACTGAGTTGGGGATTTTAGTCTGTCACTCTAAAATCTCCAAATCTACGCCCGATAATATTATTTCCCTATTTATTTATACCCAACTTCCAAGGGCTTTGACCTCCCTGAATCTTNTAACCAATTGGGGATTTTAATCTGTCACTCTAAAATCTTCAATTCTATGCTCGATAATTTTATTTCCCTATTTATTTTCACCCAAATTCCAAGGACTTTGACCTCCCTGAATCTTGGATGTAATCTTCACTTTAGTTGTAAAACTCATCATATTTTAACAAGTTAATTGGCTAGATTGAAATTAAATTAAGATCAAAGTGAAAAGATCATCACAATTTCTTAAATATTTTCTTGGTTTCAACAATTCAAATCACCATTTCACAAATCTCTAGACAAGGAGAAAGACAGAGAAAACTACTCATAACTCATGGGGAAAACACAACAAAACTCAGAATTCATATATNATAGGCTGGGAGGATATCGACTCTCACTTCAGAGCTCCCACATTCCACTCGCCTGAGGGCTAGCATCTACACTTCAGCACCCAAATAATAAGACCAAATTAGGGATCTTAGTCTGTCACTCTAAAATCTCCAATTCTACGCCTGATAATTTATTTCCCTATTTATTCGCACCCAATTTCCAAGGGCTTTGACCTCCCTGAATCATGGATGTAATCTTCACTTTTAGTTGTAAAACTCAACATAATTTAACAAATTAATTAACCAGATTGAAAGTAAATTAAGATAGAAGTGAAAAGATCATCACAACTTCTTTAACATTTTCATGGCTCAACCNTTTCTTAATCATTTTCATGGCTTCACCAATTTAAATCACCATTTCACAAATCTCGAGACAAGGAGAAAGACTATTTTCATGGCTTCACCAATTCAAATCACCATTTCACAAATCTCGAGACAAGGAGAAAGACTAGAAAACTACTCAGACCATGAGGAAAACACAACAAAACTCAAAATTCATATATAAAATCAAAGTCATACAAGCTACAACAAGTAAATAACTTATCTCTAATTTCTCCCCAAGAAAACTCCTTGAAGTTCCTGTGAATCTCTTCCTTTCTTTACAACACACAGATTTCCCCTTCAAAGCAGCNGGAAGAAATCTCTCACTTTCCCTCCACTCTTACAATCTCTCGAAAAAATCCTCACAATTGTTACACACTAATGAAATTCTATACACTCTAGGACCTCTCTAACATACAGGACCTCTCTAATTTTCGACCAAAATGTTCTTTTAAAGTTGTGGATGAGCTTTCCCAAGATTTGCCTAAACATCCCTTCAAAATTTGGCCTTATCCAAAGCTTGAGTAGGCATAACCGTCGATCTCGTCGTCGGCGGCCTTGAGGGCGCCGTTGGCGGGCTTTTGAAGATTTTTGTCCTGTAGTTTTGGGAAAGACTTACTATCGGCGTGGTCGAGGGTGTCGTTGGCGGCCTAGTTCATATCTCCACATTTTGGTCCTTTTCACTCCAAATTCGCTCCTTTTTGCATCTTTTTGCTCCAATGACCCTAATTCATCATTCCTGCAACAAAACATCAAAAATACATTTCTTTAAAGTGCAATATCATGAAAAACAATATAAAATATGTATGAAAATCTCAATATATTTTCCTTTGGTCAAAATCCCCCAAACTTAACTATTACTTGTCCTCAAGTAATTTTTAGTACTATATAAAAGTTATAATCTACTGCAGTAAATTTTTAATTCAGAAATACTATACGTTGGACTTAAATAAATATCATAGTGAGATTTTTAGAAAAAAATTCAAGTAATTGAATTAACTCTGTAGCCAAGATTATCTAGTCATCAAGTTTAAGAGTTCTAGTCTTCTATTTATTTTAAGAATGACTATGTGTTGTAATATTAAGTCTCTTAGAATATTCAAGAGATAGGAACTTCATGAGAACTCCACTAGTAAAAGATCTAATTCCATAAATATAAGTTCAGGAATGTATTTAAGTTTTCTCTTTACGTTGGTCCAGTGAAGTCAATTTTTGATTAGGCATATCCTCAAGCTTCTCCTCACTTCCAAAATTTTTCTTTCTTTTTTTCTTTTTCATTTGGATTGCTTTCAATCCTATATATATATTTCTTTTCTTTTCAAGGATTTTTTTCAATCCTTTCTTTTTCCTTTTTGAAGTGAGGATTAATATATCTATATAGCCTTTAATGATTTTGAACTTCACTTTTCTTTCCCTAAATTTGAAACTCAAAGCATTTCTTTACCTTATAAATATTTCATAGTTTTTACATCATTTGAGCTCCAATCTTTTCTTCTCAAATGAATTTCTGGATTCTTATTACTTCAAAATATAGTTTCCTTTACTTTAAATAGTTAACTATAATCTTATTCTCTTATATGAAATATCTTAAGTTACAAAACATAATCTTCATTACAAAAATATTTCTTTAAATCTATCATAATATTTAAATAGTTGCAAAAAATATAATTACCTGAATTAAATTCACTACATGAAATCATATCAATAATTTTTAAAAATATTGAACTAGAGGACATCTAATAGTTAATCTTTTTCTTCCCTCCCCCAAACTTAAATTTTTAAATATCTGTTGACCTCACTTTTGGTTGAGGTCTAGAAATTTCTTTAGTAGCCTAGGTCTAGCTATAGGACTNAGATCTTAAGTTACAAAATTAATTTTCATTACAAAAATATTCCTTTAAATCTATCATAATATTTAAATAGCTACAAAATATAGTTACCTGAATTAAATTCACTACATAAAGTCATATTAATACTTTTTTTAAATATTGAAATAGAGGACATCTAATAGTTAATCTTTTTCTTCCATCCCCCAAACTTCAATTTTTCAATATAAAATAATACAGGTGGAAAGAAAAACTCTAAATATAAATCATAACTCAACATTTTAGGCATTTTCATCATTCTGAAATTTTTGCAGGCCTTCTCAAAATTTCTACTTCACCTAGTTTGTAATATTAGGAGCTTTCTACACATATAAATCATTAGAAAAATTTTTGGGTAATGAAATTTTGAAATAAGTATAAAACTAAAACATTAAACAAGCATAATATAGGTAATGAAATTTTGAAATAAGTATAAAACTAAAACATTAAATAAGCACAACATTTCCTAACGAACCACAAAACTACACAAAAAAATTACAATTAAAATGCAAAATAAAAATCACATTACATTCTAAAATACTACTCAACATCAATTGTACTACAAAAATAAATTTAACTATAACACTAACTTTATAACAAAAATCAAAATTATCCAAGTGCAAGATAACAATAAAAATAAAAGTCCAAATACACGTAAACATCTATTTCTATTACAAAATATCACAGAAATAAAAGTACAAGTACATCAATTACATCAAATATTAAAATCCCAAACTATGTCTTCATCTCCTTGATCAGCAGGTAGATCGTGTTGATACTGAGTATATCAAGGGCATTCATGAAAAGTAACATCAGGCTCACCTCTGTAGTGTCTGGCCTGAGCTTCGTAATAAACTACCTCAAAATTTGAATGTCTCTGAAGGTATTCACTATCATAATCATGTCAACGTTCTAAACCTCCAATCCTTTCATTTATCAATTCTATGCTCTTCTACTGCAAGGTCAACTCATTCATCAAATCAGTGAGGGTAGGCGAACTAGAATGTGGAAGATCATAACTTGTAGAGAGGACATCTCTACTAGTAAAAGGTTTTTGACTTCTACTTCCATTTCTCCATTTCTCATGGGATTCATAAGTTTTTAAATTGGCCATAATAATGGGTTTCATAGGGTAAACCCATTCTTCATCTCCAGTTTCCACTCCAGAAAGTTGGTAAAGTGCGTAAATAAGGCCAGGATGTCCTAGACCTCCACTTGTCTCACTCCTTGCCGTAGTCAATATATTCTTAAAAATANTAAAGCAAAGTCATACAAACTACAATAAGTAAATAACACTTATCTCTAATTTCTCCCCAAGCAGACTCCTTGAAGTTTCTCTGAATCTCTTCCTTTATTTACAGCACACAGAATTGCAAGGAGGAAGAAATCTCTCACTTTTCCTCCACTCTTATAATCTCTCGAAGAATTCCTCACAATTAAACTCTAAAGTAAACTCTCTAAACACAACTAAAACTCTAACCTTCAGGACCTCTTCAATTTTTGGCCAATATTTTCTTTTAAAGTTGTAGAGGAGTTTTTTCAAGAGTTTCCTAAGCATCTCAAAAATCGTCCACTTTCAATGCACCTTTGGACATAACCGCCGATCTGGCCGTCGGCGGNTAGACAAAACTACTCAGATCTCTTGGGGAAAACACAACAAAGCTCAGAATTCGTGTACAAAATCAAAGTCATACAAACGACAACAATAAATAAACTTATCTCTAATTTTTGCCCAAGAAAACTTCTCGAAGTTCCTCTGAATCTCTTCCTTTCTTTACAATACACTGAATTCCTCTTTGAAGCAGCAAGAAGGAAGAAATCTCTCACTTTCCCTCCACTCTTGCAATCTCTCGAAGAATTCCTCACAATTTAGACTCTCTACACATGTTTCACACTTCAATTTTGAGTCTCCCCCTTCAATTTTCAGCCAAAGTCTTCTTTTTAAAGATGTGGATGAGCTTTCCCAAGAGTTGCCTAAGTATACCTTCAAAATTTGCCCTCATCCAAAGCCTAGTTGATCGTAACCATCGAGCTCGCTGTCGGCGGCCTCGAGGGCAGCGTCGGTGGACATTCTTAATGAATTAATTCAGGATTCTCGGGAAAATCTTGTTGTCGGTGTGGTTGATGGCGACGTCGGTGCCCTAGTTTAATTCTTCACATTTTGGTCCTTTTTGCTCCAAATTTGCTCCTTTTTGCATTTTTTTTGCTCTAATGACCCTATTTTATCATTCCTGCAACAAAACATCAACAATACCTTTCTTTAAAGTACAATATCATCAAAAATAATATAAAATAGGTATGAAAATCTCAACATATTTTCCTTTGGTCAAAATCCCCTAAACTTAACTATTACTTGTCCTCAAGTAATTTTAACACTATATAAAAGTTATGATTTATTGTAGTAAAGATTTAATTCAAAAATACTATAAGTTTGATTTAAATAAATATCACAGTGTGATTTTCAGAAAAAATTGAAGTAATTGAATTAACTCTATAGCCACAAGATTATCTAATCATTAATTTTAAGAGTTCTAGTCTTTTGCTCATTTCAAGAATGACTATATGTTGCAATATTAAGTTACTTAGAATATTCAAATGATAGGAACTTCATTAGAGCACTACTAGTAAAAGATCTATTCCATAAATATAACTTCAGGAATGTATTTAAGTTTTCCCTTTAGTTAGGTCCAGGGAAGCCAATTTTTTATTAAGCATATCCTCAAGCTTCTCCTCACTTTCATTTTTTTTTCTTTCTTTTCGCTTTTTCATTTGGATTGCTTTCAATCCTATATATTTTTCTTTCTTTTTCAGGGATTGTTTTCAACCCTTTCTTTTCCCTTTTTCAAGTGAGGATTACTATATCTGGATAGCCTTTAAAGATTTTGAACATTACCTTTCTTTCCTTAAANGACGTCGGCGGCCACGAGGATGCCGTCGACGGACCTTCTAAATTATTTAATCTGGAGTCTCAAGAAATTATTGTCGTCGGCGCCCTAGTTCAAATCTTCACATTTTGATCATTTTCGCTCCAAATTTGTTCCTTTTTTCATCTTTTTGCTCCAATGACAATAATTCGTCATTCTTGAACAAAACATCAAAAATACTTTTTTTTAAAGTGCAATAGCATAAAAAATAGTGTAAAATAGGTATGAAAATCTCAACATATTTTCCTTTGGTCAAAATCCCCCACAAAAAAAGTATAAAATAGGTATGAAAATCTCAACATATTTTTCTTTGGTCAAAATCCCCCAAACTTAACTATTACTTGTCCTCAAGTAATTTTAGTTCTACATAAAAGTTATGATCTATTGTAATAAAGTTTTAATTCAAAAATACTATAAGTTTGATTTAAGGGGTCAAAATCCCACAAACTTAACTATTACTTGTCCTCAAGTAATTTTAGTACTATATAAAAGTTATGATCTATTGTGTAAAGTTTTAATTCAGAAAAGTATAAGTTTTATTTAAATAACTACCATAGTGAGATTTTCAAAAAAAATTCAAGTAATTAAATTAATTCTGAAGGTACAAGATTATCTAGTCATCAAGTTTAAGAGTTCTAGTCTTCTATTCATTTTAAGAATGACTATAATTGTAATATTAAGTCACATAGAATATTCAAATAATAGGAACTTCATGAGAACACTACTAGTAAAAGATCTAATCCATATAAATAAGTTCATGAATGTATTTAGGTTTTCCCTTTAGGTAGATCCAATGAAGCCAAATTTTGATTAGGCATATCCTCAAGCTTCTCCTCACTTTCATATTTTTTTTCTTTCTTTTCTTTTCTCTTTTTCATTTGGATTGTGCTCAATCGAATATATTTTTCTTTTCTTTTCAGGGATTGTTGTCAATCCTTTATTTTTTCTTTTTCAAGTGAGGATTACTATATCTAGATAATCTTTAATGATTTTGAACATCACCTTTCTTTCCCTAAATTTGAAACTCAATGCATTCTTTTACCTTATAAATATTTCATAGTTTTTACATCATTGAGCCCCAATCTTTTCTCTTCAAATGAATTTCCAGATTCTTAACACTTTAAAATATAGTTTCCTTTACTTTAAATAGTTAACTATAGTCTTATTCGCTTATATTAAATATCTTAATCTACAAAATTAATTTTCATTAAAAAAATATTCCTTTAAATCTACCATAATATTTAAATATCTACAAAATATAGTTACCTGAATTAAATTCACTACATAAAAACATATTAATAATTTTTGAAAATATTTAAATCGAGAACATCTAATAGTTAATCTTTTTCTTCCCTCCCCCAAACTTATATTTTTCAATATCAAATGATACAGGTGGAAATAAAAATTCTAAATATAAATCATACCTCAGTATTTTAGGTATTTTCATCATTCTGAAATTTTTTGCAGTCCTTCTCAAAATTTCTACTTCACCTGGTCTATAACATTAGGAGCTTTCTATACATATAAATCATTAGAGAATTTGTCGGGTAATGAAATTTTGAAATAAGTACAAAACTAAACTTATACAAACACAATATTTCACTAACATATCCACAATACTAAACAAAACAGTTACAATTAAAATGCAAAATAAAAATCACATCACATTATAATTTAACAAATTTCAACTACCACACCAACAATGATAACAATAATTAAAATTATCCAATTACAACATAACAATAAAAATGAAAGTACAAACACACACAAACATCCATTTCTATTACAAAAATTACAAAAATAAAAGTAAAAGTACAAGTACATAAACTACTATCAAATGTCAAAATCCCAAACTATGTCTTCAACTCCTTGGTCAGCAGGTGGATTGGGCTGATACTGAGTATATCTGGGGCATTCAGGAAAAGTAACATCAAGCTCACCTCTGTACTGCCGGGCCTGAGCTTCGTAGTAAGCTATCTCAAAATCTGAATGCCTCTGTAGGTACTCACTATCAT
>JXCR01025498.1:0-14680 GCA_002079205.1 Phalaenopsis hybrid cultivar
TATATATATATATATATATATATATATAACATTTTAATTTTTAAAATCATTAGGAAATTTTAGGCTCTTCGGGTTTTAAACTATCGGGAATCCAGACTTTTAAATATCTAGACTCTTTAGACTTAAAAGTAATCAAATTCAAAAATTCTAAAATTTTTAGGCTCTTAGGGCTTTTAAAGATAAAAATCATTTTTTTGGGTTTTTCAAACTTAAATTTCTAAAGCTTAAAATAAAAGTCAACGAGAACTTTTAAATTTAAGTCTCAATGGTTAAATTAGCCTAAAGTTAAGCCTTCAAAATTAAGAGCAAACAAAAGACTAAACTCTTAAGTTTGAATCATTTAAATTAACCCAAATAGTAAGTATTGGTGCTTTCAAAGATAACCAAATACACTTGGGGGGCTTAGCTTAATTTGAAGTTGAAGTACCAAAATTCATAAGGCTAAGTTTAAACTGAAATTTAAATACCCCAAATCGAGAAGCTAAGTTTGATTTAAAAAAAATCTGCCACCAGATTAACAATATATCTACTAGCAAAGAGAAGACCGTTCTTCTTAAAAGCCTACAATCATAATAATTTTGAAATACTTTAAGCTCCAAATTACTTCAAATTTTATAAAAATCTCGTGGTTATTGCCCAAGTTTAATGTGATATCGTGAAATGTGAGACCATCCTTACGACTTAGAAGAGTTCCACTTGAGATCTTTTGTAAAGTCCATATTAAGTTCATAACTTAAAATTCATGCAAGTCTTTAAAGCTTATAAAAAAATATTCAAATATGTGAAATTTAAATACCCATGTGCTCCGACTACAATATCAAATGTTTAAATACAAAGTTTGAGAATGTTGCGCGGGCTAATTGGGCTGCCTTGCCTATAAAGCAGGGTTGTAAGTCACAACTAGCTAATCTGTCCTCCTCGCAAGGACTGCGTTGACGAGTCTAGTAAATTTGATAAATGTTCAAATCCTAAAGATAATAGTTTACAAATCCAAATTACCTAGTCTGATCCTCCTTATAAAAATAGGAGTCGAGAACACTTATATTTTAAGAAGTTTAAATTAACTCTCCGATTATGACCATGTTGATCGAAGAGTCTAGCCGAAGGGGTCAATCTCTAAAATCAAGCTTTTTCAAAATAATCAACTAATATGAAGGTACAATTTAATCATTTAAGAACTAAAAAAAATCCATCCACTCTCCGCAAACAGTTTGTTGAAGGTGACAAATTTCTGATTAATTTCAGCTCACAAAGAGCAAATCTCATATCAAATGTATCAATATATTAACAATTAAAGTAATTACATGCCAGCAAAGGCGTGACCAGAGTCCTCTGTCCACGAGGTTCAGCCGTCAAATGACACCACAAAATATCAGTTACGACCAAAGCCCTTTGACCGGGTGATTGCAGCCAAATGACACCATCATATTACGATCATGGTCGCAGCCCGTATGTTTCCCAACAACTTTTTACCACTTTAAAATCTTTCGTTAGCTAATTTCAATTTAAATTTGTCCTCTTGGACAAACATTCACCCCATTTCTACAAGGATATCTTAGACGACACAACCTATGACTACTGATAAGAATCCTTCTGTCAAATTGGGTCGACTACCTTCTCTGATTAAGTATATCAAAGACTATGGCGGCCCAGAATGACGGAATCATGAAATATTGATTGGGTTTGGTCTTCATTTCCTCGTTATTCACTTTAAGCTTCAATTGGTAATTCTACAATTTAAATTATAAGTCTGTTGTTATTATATGTTGAATACTCAATTCTTAATGACTAACCATAATCGAAAGTGTTCTCCTATTATTCAGAGGGGTGATTAATCATAGGGGCTTGCACGTATGAGAAAACTAAATAAAAAAATTCTCGTTAAATGATGGCAAAATCTCTGAGTAGTGTCTTATCTACAATCCAATCTGTCTTCTGAAAATTCGACCCTTCAAAGCCTCTCAAAACATAAAAAAAAATAAATGCAAATGCAGTCTCATGAAGAGCAGTTATTGAATTTTTGGAGCCCACAATATCTAAATTAAAATCATCATAGCTCGTGTGGTCATATGATTATGCATTTTTATTGCATAGAAATGGTGCAGGTTCGAATTTAATATCCTACATTTATTTTTCTAATTAATTTAAACGAGCTAATTGAGCCGAACTCTAGCTGAAAACAAAAAACAAACATTTTTTTGAGCTCAACATGAAGAAACGGTTCACAAGCCATTTCAAACATGAGCCAATTTGAAGGAAAAAAAAATATAAACGAGTCGACCACAAATACATGTTCAGCTCGCTCAAGCTCAGCTTGTTTACACCCCTAATTGTTTTAGTCCTTATTTAAATATCGTGGGGAGTATATTAGCCTTCTATATAGTATATTGCCCATTTTGACCACTTGCAAATAGGCAAAAGACTATTTTAGCTCTTTTCCCAAATGTTTAACATCATAAACCTTCATATTTACATGTATATCACTCAAATGTTTAACATCATATCACTATATTTTAAAAGTGAAATACACTTTGTCATGCATAGATTTATGACAACACGGTATTATTAAGTGTAAATGTCAAACTCAGCGTGTTAGATATGTAAATACAAAGGAATTGTGGGGTATGTGTGTAAATTATCCTAAAAAAATGATAAAAAACATGTGAAAATAGCATTTCAAAATGAAATTTGAGACGGCCACTGAGAAATCTGTCAAGAAAATTAATTAATTGTAGATCTGTACCAAAAGTAAAAAAATTGTAACCTGTGATCTCCAAAGCTGTACCATGAACCCTTCTTCGCTACAACGTCCATTGTTTCAGCACAATCTAAAACACAACCCTGAAGTTGATGTCATCAGTAGAATTATTCATTACATCAATAACTTGAATTTGGGCCACAAATTCCACAATACCATTTTGCCGACTCCCTCCCCAAAAATGATCTCAAATTCTGCTTGCTTGTATGGCCTAGACACCTGAATAAAAGATAAAAACAACCTAATTCTTATGTATTTACACATCTAACACCTAAAATTTGATATTTAAGCTTGCAAAACTTTGATGTCATAGACCTATACATGATAACGTGTATTTTACTTTTAAAAAGTCAGCAACGGTGGTATGTTTGTGATTAGTTATAAATTTTACTGTTATTTGTTATATGTATGTAAACGCCCCTAAATGAAAATAATAATAATAAATTGCAAACAAATCATGCATTAATTCACTGTAACACGCATAATAACAACTCTAATGTAAGCTTTCATTAAAAATTAAACTTCAAAGAGCCATAATCATAACATATGAACTTTTTTAGTTGCAATAAACACTTGCTTAATTTGAATCATGATGAAGTTTTGGAGGATTTACGCACATATCGTAGAATTCTAACACCTGCATCTTTATTTTAACTTGTACAACATTCTAATATCTAAATCACATAAAAATATATATATTCGACAATATATTTCAATTAAGATAAGTTAGTTTTAGAGGTATTTTTTATATGATTTAAAGATTAGAATATTGTATGAATAAATATACAGATTTAGGCGTTAGATATGTAAATATATAAAAATTCTGTGGTGCGGAAGTAAAATCTCCCTATAAGTTTTTTCACCAAAACGAACTAATATCCAAGTTCAAAATTTACACCTCATTGCATAGAAACATTAATAAGCATGAATTTGCTTGATCTTTTTGAAATGATTTTGCAATATTGAAAATGAATTGAATGCTTTGGATAGAGATTCGGCATGAACATTCGCTATAATACAGAAAGAGAACAATGTTACTTTGCTTTTCTGAACTCTTACACGAACTTTTACTCCAATGTCTTCATCACCCTTTATAAAAAGAGCAAAATGAATTGAGTAGAAAACTATTGAAGTAAAGATGGTAGAAGTAAAAGAAAGTTTCTTCAAACTCACAGATTTAATCTTCCCGATAGGACGGATCTCAAGGCGAAGCGAAGCAAAAAATTTCAAAGCAATACCACCACTGGTAACTTCTGGATTTCCATAGAAAACCCCAATCTTGTCAAATCCAATAAAAAAGAGTGTTACAAGTGTGGAGATTCACCAGAAAAGAGATGGGGCTAAAGTTATGGGGGGTAATTAAACCTTATATCTTATCTGATTCAAAAAAATGAGGGTGCAGCCAGCTTTTGAAGCATTGCCTGACATTTTGCGCAATGCTTGACTCATCAAGCGAGCCTGTAGACCTATCTGTTGCATTCCGATCTCTCCCTAAAGCAAATAATGCATCGAAGTACATTGATCAATGAAGAGTGATTAATGATCTATGGTATAAAAGAGAGTTAAGGTGGAGGGTTAAGAGGTTAGAAATAAACTCACTTCGATTTCGGCCCTGGGGGTTAGTGCTGAAACAGAATCAACGCATATGAGATCTATTGCTCCAGATCTGCACATACGATCGGCAACTGAGATAAAAGTGTTAATTAAACATATTAGGATTTGTCTTATCAACCTTAATCACATAGAATTAATGTCCCAGATTTTACATTTCAAAAAAAGTTATAGCAAGAACAGAAAACTGAACTCTACTGTTTTGTATTCACCAAAGAAATAATAAGATGCATCAGCAAGTTGGGGGAATGGTCGGTGGAGGGTGAGAACGGCTATGGACAGAAAAGAGGAGCTGTGGAAGAAGTGCAGGGCTGCAGTTGTAGGGGCAGCAAGGCAGTAGCTGCGGCAAGGTGGCCGCAAATGCAGGGGGCAGCAAGGAGGGAGGCTGAGGCAAGGTTGGGAAGGTGCAGTTGCCGGGGTACAGCAGGGAAGGCGCTGCGACAGGTTTGGTGGATTTCGATTGCAAAGAGACAACAAGGAGTGTCCAGGGGATCCTGCAGCAAGAGATGGTGCAAAGACAGCGATGTGGGGGTCCAATTCTATAGTAGATAGATATAAAAAAGTAATAACTATGATTTTCCTTTGATAAATTCACACGCGGCTAATTAATAGTTGCAGTAATATACATACATGACGGTCCAATTCTCATATTTTTTGGAATTTTGTGTTGTCATACATTCAACGCAGCATTTAAAAATGTGTTCCAAAAAATATAGAAGGTATGCTAATCGATGAGATTGTCAATATTAAAAGAGTTTGTAAAGCTAAAAATGTTGACTATTGTAGAGACCAGCTTAAATGAAGTATAATCACGCTTAAGAAATTTAAAATAATAAAATAAAACTATAAGCAATGATAATTAGTGACAAGTGGGCGATACATCATGATGATAATATAAACAAGACAAAATTTGTGAATAAAATTTTTTTGGATGATGTATGATGGGATAAAAAGAATGAAATTATTGCTTTTACATAGCCTATATATGACACAATGAAAGAGACTGATATAGATAAGCATTGTCTCCACGTTGTCTATAATATGTGAGATTTTATGATAGAAAAAGTAAAATATATTATACATCAATACAAGAGAGAGAGAGACCATGAAGAATAATTTTTTTATAAAATCTTATATGATATTTTAGTAGATAAATGAAATAAAAGCAACACTTTATTATTTAGCTCACTCTTTCGAACTAAGTATGATTTAATTTGAAGCTTATTTTTTATTAATACTACCTTAGATTCGTTATGCCACTTATAAGTATACTTTTTATTAGATATTACAATCAAATTTGGGGAAAAAAAAATATGAATCATGTTGCTCCACATAAGGATATCAAATGAGATAAACAAATGCATAAAGAGAATTTTTTCAAATGTTCAAGAAAAAAATGATTAATTTGAAATTTGCTATTTTATTTTGGATTTAGTGGTGCTTTTGTTGATTACAACTCCTTAACTTCTAGAGCTATATGGATGGAAGGGTGTAGTGGACAATTTATATAGCAAGGCCCCCGCGAATATAGAATTTAACTTTCAAATTCTTAGCTCAATCGTGTTCATCTTCTTGCTGTGAAAGAAATTGAAGCATTTATTAATTTATTTAGCAGGTACAAAATCATTCCTCAATGATGTGAAGATTTAGTATTTGTACATACTAATCTTCGTCATCTAGCTAAGAGGAGCCCAGAAGATTCTAAGGCAGAGAAAAAGTTATGGGATGCTGGTGGAGAGTATAATAGATGATATTGAAATACTTAAAATTATTATTCTTACTCTCGACGAGCTAGGCTTAGAAATGATATTTTTCGTTGATGAAGTTTAAGGCATCATTGACGAGGGCAATGGAGCTAACATTAACGATGACCCCACCGTTGAATACATTAACTCCAATCAGTAATGAGAGTGTTATTATATTTTGCTTCATTTTATTATAGATGCATTGACATTATGTATTTTGGTGATTTTCTTTATATTTTATATGTACTTTTGAAATTGTCAAAAGCATTTTTTTATCATTATAAAGTTTTTCGAATAATTGCATACTTTATTTTGTGATGTCTTTAGTAGAAAATATTAAAAATATACATTTATATTAATAATTTATTACAAATAAAAAATGAATTCATCTCATATTATGTCATACTTTTTGCATTTATGTGGCGCCGTCATATTGTGTTGTGCGGTGTTCGTGCCCCGTGTCTGTGTCGTATTATATCATTTTGCGTCATAGAAGAAAATATTTTATTTTAGTTTAATTTTAAGTGCAAATGCATAGTTTATAATAGATATAAAAAAGTAATAACTATGATTTTCCTTTGATAAATTCACAGGCGGCTAATTAATAGTTGCAGTAATATACATAAATAATGGTCCAACCTCTGTCTAGGCATCATCTAGATAGTTCGTAAGAAAACATTGTTGGAACAATGGCGAATGGCGTATCAATATACAATTCAAAATCAAGAATGAGAAATACTTACTTTCTAATGCCATTTCTCCATTATCTGGCTGGCAGACAATCAAATTCTCTATATTTACTCCCAATGCCCTCGAGTAAGCTGGGTCAAAAGCATGCTCTGCGTCCACTAGCATAGCATTCCCTCCCAAGTTCTGCTTATTTATCATGCCAACAATAATGTAAGGATATTATCAAAGAGAACTATGCTAGCTACAAATAGTGCAACACCAAAAAAGCTAATAATATTGCTTTTGGAGCGAAATCATAAAAGATGCCTTTTGTATGATAAAAATATTACAAACCTGCACTTCTGCAATTGCATGTAGAGCTAGAGTGGTTTTTCCGCTACTTTCTGGACCAAATATCTGTTAAAGGCAATCAGTCGCCATAATTTAGCTCAACATTAAGTTACTAGTTGAAAAATATTAATAAGCAATTTCTTTGGGTGTGATGGTGAAGATAAGAATACAAGATAATGTGAAGTTCATGACCACAAAGTACAAAATCCCACAAGTCACGGTGGACGAGTTCATGGTGGTGGGGTATATGTGGCTCCAAAGTCATCAATTGGTATTATCCAAAATTTTTTTTTTTATATGTGGCTCCCGAGTGCTCGATAATATTATAACGACATCTACACCTTTGTAGAAGAGCATCTCTTATACTAATATAAGTATTCATCATTGAGTTGGGCAGAAGATTATGTAAGGTATGTTTAATTGACATATTATTAATAACCATTTACAAATAGAAGTCGTTAAAGAGCTTTCTATTTTGAAGAAGACAAGTGGTGGTTGATTCCAACTACTCAATCCTAATTTTTATTTTCTGATTCAACGGTATGAACAGGTGTTTTATGTCCAAAAGTCTCTAGAATTTGCAGTGTTATCAAAAGTACTAAGCATATTCAAGGGGATATGATTACCAAACAGTTCACCTGTAGAGGAGCCGATCCTCCCTGGACCGGCTGAAATAGAGGAGCCGATCCTCCCTGGACCGGCTGAAGATAGCATAACTGACCCATAGATGGGCAGACAGGAGCGGGGCAAACAGGGAGAGCCACAAAAGAAAGAAAGGGAGGACTGGGGTCCAGTAGGGCCATAATCACTTATGCAAGGAGATCAAATTAAGAGAGTTTGGAGGAAAAGTTTTTGAAATGCTGGGAAGGGATTCTATTAAAAGGAGAACCTAAGGTTTTGCATTTTTTTATGCATGTTTTTGTTATGTGTCGGCCTTTTTTTTTTTTTTTTTAAAATAAGATTTTAAAATTAAAATTTAGTATAATATATAATGTAAATTTAATTTTGTAAAAATGATATTTTTTATTTTTGAAAATAATGAAACCGGATATACCTCATATGTCTAATAGTTTAAATAGCTGAGCATGATACCACAAGTAATATATCATCTCAAAAAGATAAGTATATCACTTGTTAGTAGGCTTAACTATCCAAACTTAAAAGTTTATGACTCTATTTTGGTCTGCGAATTTTATAGCCGACAAATTCCTCTATCTAATGCACAGATTAGACAGGATTTAGATTAGTTCGAGTTCTTAATTCCCTATAGAGGCAAACACCTATAGTTAATTACATCTTAGACAACCAAGGTCACCTAAGAAAACTATCGATTAAGATCAAGTTTTCGATTTCAAGTATTCAACGTTTAGACATTCATGATTGTTTATAGGAAAAGTCAAATGGGATAGGTTCAACTAGGAGCAAATTATTTCTTGAATCCAAATGAGCGAAAAGTAGGAGATGTCGAAGATACTGAATAAGATTCAGTGACATCTCAAACTAACCTATGATTTGAATTTCCATCTTTGAAAGGGAAATTATGTGATGTTTCGGTCCTGCAAGTTATTTAGATATTCGAGGCTTATATCTCCATTTCATATGTAAATGACCCGAGAAGATAAGAGGAATTATGTCATACCGAACGACGACCTCAGAATCCTAAAAAAATTTAGGATTTATATCGTATGATATAAAATCGTAGAAAGTCCTAAGAGATAGTGTATGGATTTACGTCGTACTAGACGAACGACCTCAACGCCCTATAGATATGTTATTTAACTCTACAGAAGTTCAATTGGAGCTCCTCCTTCCGTCTTCTGTTGTTGTCTCGACCGTTGTCCGGAGAAGAATCGTCACCCACCCGCGTCGTCGTCTCGTTCCGAGAAAAGAGATAAAGAAAAGAAAAAATTATGTCTCGAACAGTCTATCCTAGGGTGTCGTACAAACATGCTAGGAAAACAATATTTAAAAGTATGAATACAGATGAATGTCTATAGTACGATGCAGTACAGGAAATGAACAACTGTGTAGTAAAGTACTGTAACAAGAAAAGACTGAAGGAAAACTATGAAAGTAAAGTAAGTACAAAGAAAAGAAATACTATGCAGTAAGGAAAGGAATATACAGTAAGGAAACAAAACTGAAACAACTAAGTGTACTTGATTAATTTTGGTGATGCTACAAAATATATTACAATTGCATGATATCAAGAAATTAGATAAATATTTACATATTTAAAAAAAAAAAGATTTAAGGATAAGCATATGAAAATTTAAAGTGGGATATTAGCTTTTAGTTTGAGGTTAGGCTAAAACTAGATTTTTCTTTTATCTCGATCCCACAGGCAACTGATATATCGAAGTCAACCTATCAATATCAACTAGAGGTCACCAACGAATCACCAATATAATTAGGCAATCCTAGACCCTTATTGCTTAATGGATCGGTAAACCCAAATAATATCTGAACTTATCTTGTTAAAGGTAAAATGTACTTATGTGAGATAGTATCTGAACCTATTAAGGTGTAGTGCACCTATGTGTGATATTAGGATGAGTGATGTGTAGTATCTGGACTTATCGGGTGTGGTGTGTAGTATCTAGATTTAAAAAAAAAATGTAATATCTATTCTTGTGGTGTCTGATTTGTGGAGTGTCTAATGTGTAATATGTGTGATGTGTTACAAATGTAGCATCTGCCGTATGAAGTGTAATGTGAAGTGTCTATTGTGTGTCGTGGTACTTATCATTTTGTGAAGGTAGTATCTATTCCTTGTGCAAGTGTAGTATTTGTGTAAGACCTGCAGTATCTGTTCTTTTACAAGTGTAGTATCTGTCCAAAAATCTGTAGTATATATTCTCTTACAAGTGTAGTATCTGTGCAAAAATATGTAGTATCTGTTCTTTCCTAACTACCAATTCTCGCGCATTTTGAAAAATGTTAGATCTGTCGACGACTTAGGGGTGAAAGGGCATCGCACTAATTGCGTATTGATTTTATATTTTCAGCTATAGAAGAGCTGATCAACGGTTCTTTGCATCATTGTCTGTTACCCCGCACCTCGAACTCATATCCCACTTTAATGCTTCATATGCTCCCTTTTTTTTTGAATGACAATTTATTATCCAAATGAAATCAAAACGTATAAAGTCCCAACATAAACTTTCACAATCTCCAAGTTCAAATGAAATAAATATAAAACTTGCTATAACACCCTTCTGGTAGCTAAAAGAACTAATTGCAACTATCCCAACAAGAAATTAAAGGGAAGTTACACTGTAGTCAATCTGACTCAAAGAGTTGAACATTTCAATTTTCTTAGAATATCAAACAAATGTACATACCAACCAAATCTTTCTCGCAATAGGAAAACCATCAAGCCAAAATAAAAAGACCCAAATATATATTCTCAAATAAGGCAGCAAAGAAGGGAACCACCATTTGTATATCTCAAACAAAGGAGCAGCTATGGGGGCTAACCCGAGTCCACTTACAATATAAAGAAACTACAAAAGAGGGCACACGACGAGGGACAACAGAGGGAGCAGACAAAGCCCAAATTCAGTAGAGAAGCAAGACAGCATAACAAGTAAACCTAAACCCAATTTAATTAAAAAAAGAAAAAAAAAATAGTATTTCTGATCATAATTCAATCCAAAAGATTCAAAACTGGACCTCAAGAAATGGAGAAAACAAAGCAATACTTTTAACAACAATTCATCCCTAAAGAAACCAAACCCGAGCCCCAGCAGGGAGCAACGAAAAATCTTTTCCATATAAATTTAATTTCAAAGAGTTAAAACTGAGCTCAGCAAGGAGCAAGAACCCAAACCGAATCCCAGCAGGGAGCAAGAACCAAACCCGAGCCACAGCAGGGAGCAGGAACCAAAATCGAGCCCCAATCACAAGGCAAAAACTACAGCCTATCACAAGGCAAAACCGAGTTTAGTATAGGGGTTAAGTTAACCCACCAAAGGACCAAAACCAAGCTCAATATAGAGGCCACATTAAACCACCAAAGGTCAAAACCGAGCCTCAATTACAAGGCAAGACTACAACCCCAAATCTGATATTAAAACCAAAAAAAAAAAAATGATCTCAACATTTATATTCGAAATAGGAGCAACAAGAGGAGCAAAACTACAGTCCCAAATCTGGCATTAAAACCAAAAGAAATAATCTCCAATATGTATTCAAATAAGGCAACGAGAGGAGCAAAACTGCAGCCCCAAATCTGGTACTGACACAAAAATATTCTCAACATATATATAGTCGGATAGGAGCAACAAAGAAGACAAGAAACCAGTTTCTGGCCAAAACAAGCCAAACCGAGCCCCAGCAAAGGGGCTAGCAATAGAATAATGTTCTAAATACAACCCAACTAAGAAAAATGAACTAAACTAAGACAAATCCCATATAGAACTGAACTTAATCTCATACAAAACCAAACCAAATCTCATACCAAAATTGAACCCAACGCAAGGGCCAAATTGAATCACCCATAGAAATAAAACCGAACCTCAATCACAAGGCAAAACCATCAAGAATTCCAGATGCAATATAAGTCAAACCGAGCCACCAAATGGCTATCCAAATCATTAAAACAATTCCAATGTTGAAGTTCAAATAAGGAGAGCTACCAGAGACATAATTGAGCCTTCACACAAGGGCTAAATCAAATCCACAAATCTTCATTTCAAAATAGAGAATCGATTGAGAAGTTCAAAACAAAACCGCCAAGATTAAACAAATCAAATGCCCAACCAAGGAGCTCAACACAAAATTTCCCGTGAATCAAATAAATCCAAGAATCTCCATGTTAAAGTAATGAAACAAGAAAATAGTAGTCAAAAGTACTCAAATATTTATTGAGATTTTCAATATATCTTTCCAGCAATCTTCTAAAAATCTACTGCATTACCTCCAATATAAGTAAAGGTGGCTATAATATAGATATTCATGAGAAAATTTATTTCTTCATCAAAGAGACAATCAAGCTAAAATATCATTTCCATTTGATCTACCAATCTCATAATCCAAAAGAGATTATCGCATGGACAACTAATCCAGAAATTAAACATTCTAGAAGTAAATAAAGCCTGACCTTAACTCCTTGCTAACGCAAGAACGAGAAGAGTAAGAAAACTCTGAAACAGAAACTCCCAACAGAGAATGAGCTCTCAAACTGCCTCTTTGAAATCTCCAGAAAAAAATCAGCCATCAAAATGCTTCCCCCAAAGGGGTATTTATAGCCATCGAGAGGACATGTGCTCACCGACGGTGAGAAAAAAGGGAGGTGACGAGAAACGCCCTCGAAGGGTAAGAGATTCATCAAGATTTAAAATAGAAAGTTACCGGATCCATTCAACCAGGAAAAACCGTTAAAAACCTGTTACCGGCGAAGCAACCGGCGAGGCAACGGACGACGAGGATCGGGAAGGAGGAAGATGACCGGAAGACCGACAAGAAAACCTCGAGAATCGGTCAAGAAAAGAAGGGAAGAAGGGATTTGGCTAGGGCACGATTCTGTCCCAAGAGGAGAGTGGAAGCTTCGAGAGAAATGAAAATAAAAAAAATGGGGTTTTAAAACCCCTTTTTACTAAAAAAAAAAATTTTTTTTTGTTAAAGAAAATATCAAATTTTATGCGACTCACTTGTGCGCAGTGTCCCAACAAAATGAGTGTCCTTCCTAGCTAAAATTGACGTTTCGGACGTGTTGGCGCAGCCCGTTTCGTCATCCGGGGTCATCCGAACAAATTCGCCAACGATCACACCAAATTGACCTCAGTTCGTGCGCATCACGAAAAATGAAATTATTTTTGTCTGATCAGAGCCGTTCAACGAATAAAAATGTCGATCGGTCCTCGCCTAAACGACAATCATAGTCAAAATACATCGCTCGCGGTGGCAAGTCAGACGTCGCACTCGTCATGGTGTTCACCTATGTCCTTCAAATTCCTATGGGAACTCAGCAAGAATTTCAATATGTCGGGTTTAATCGACTTAACTGGACGTTAAGAATCAGAAACCGTCCATATGAAACTTCAAAGAGCGAAGAAATGGCTTGAATTTCTAAATATTTTAGGTCCCGGTCTAGTCTTCTAGGAGAGTCAAATAGGAAACCCTAATGCTAGATTTTAGGTTCTAGGAAGAGGGAAAGAAAGAAAGACCTCAAAATTGAGGTCAACATTATGGCTGTTGTTTTCTTTCTTCTTGTGGTGTTCCTAGTGACGTCTAGGCTGTGGGAGAGACGACTACCTCTCGAATAGTAAATTAGCCTTATATCTTGCTTTTTTTTCCTTTAATTGTTGTAAGAGCAGTCCTTATTTGTGATTTTCCACCTATCTATTATGATATCTTCATGGTTTGTTCGCTGATTTTGGTGTCGAGGCGTATCAAATTGGCATCAGAGCAGAGATCTTGGTGGAATAACAGCAAAGAAAGCTGATATGCTAGAAGAGGAGGTAGAGCAAATCCGATAGGGAATGGAAGAAAGGTTCACAACCATGGAGGACATATTTTCTTCTATTGAAAGTCGAATAAAAAATGGATTTGAAGGCATGGAAGAAATACGGGAGATGATGAAAAAGCTCATGGAGATGCGATCCAAGGCCATGCCGATCGCTCCAGTTGCAAACCTTAATTAATTGTTGATCAGAGAATCCTTAACCAAATCAAAAGGGAAGGAGATCAAGCGAGAAGACAATGAAGAAAACATCATCAAACTACAAGAGCGTCCCCCAAGGACTACGATAGTTGGGGGAGTGAGACTTCCGATGAAGGGGGATGGGTTGAAAATTGGAGAAGGGATGGAGGAAGGAGGGAATTGGGAATGGAATATGTTTATGACTGCAAGAGGGAGTTTCATCCCAGATACATGAGGGGGAATTCCAGAGTGAGAGGAAGTTGGGGTAGAGATGCAAGGGTCAGAAAATTGGAGATGTCAATCTTTGAAGGGAATGATGTACATGAATGAATGTATCAGGTAGAGCGATACTTTGAAATCAACGGGTTGATTGAGAAAGAAAAGCTCATGATAGTAAGATTATGATTGGAAGGGAAGACTTTAGCGTGGTTTCAGTAGATGGAGGCAAAATATTTAATGCACTCATGGAAAGACTTTAAGGATTGCTTGTTGGAACTTTTCCGAGTTATTCAAAAAGGAGACCTACACAAACAATTCTATGCTATGACTTAAGAGGGTGATTATGAAATGCCAAGAGAAGTTCGAGCTCTTATCAGTAAGGCTGTCAAAAAAGCTCGTTATTCACGAACAGCTCGTGTTCGGCTCTTTAAGTAGCTCGTGTTCGGCTCGTTCGTTAAGTAAACGAGCCGAACACGAACAAATTTTTAAAGCTCGAATTATAAACTAGCCAAACACAAACAACTCCTTGTTCGCTCGTGTTCGGCTCGTTATAGCTCGAAATAAAAAAAAATTATATAGCTATTTATATAACAATACATTACATATATTATTTATATATTAATATATTATATATATTTATATCTAAGTTTAAATCATAACACCTCATGTGGCAATGTGGTT
>JXCR01025541.1:0-13136 GCA_002079205.1 Phalaenopsis hybrid cultivar
AAAAAAAAAGTAAAGAAAATGTTGCATTCACGCCTTAGGAACATCATGCATATAAAATAATAAAGTTGATAATAAATAAATATGAGTAGAAAATTCTTTACGGTTTAGGAATAACCATGAAATGATCACTTTTGGCATAAGCATTTCATATTGCATCTATTCCTTGCCTTTAGGTCCTCACTCATTGCATGCAATGGGGTGACATGTCCCTTGATAGTCAATACCTTGTAAAGTGTGTTTGTGTTTGCATATTATTTGGCATTATAAACTTCTTTTGAACGTTCATTATCAATGACTTGCATAATTATAAACACCTTGCTATGTTCCTCCGACACTAAGAGTTAACGTAACCAAATAAAAAAATACATGATTGTTGTAAGCTTTTAAATGCTAAGATTTAAATTACAAAAATATATTCAGATTAGTTATATGATATTATGCATATCATTCATACTTATGTAGCTTAATTTTACAATCAAATTGCACGATCTACTTTTCTTAATAAGTAACAATTTATCTTATCTTACATCTATTGAGACATCCTATGCATAACTTTATGATGATTAGGTATTTTAGATGATAGATTTTTCAAGCACGGGTTATAAGTACATTGCATTTTGTTTACTCTAATTTCTATTCCTGTAGATTATGTTAATGTTGTTTAACTTTTTTCAGTGAACTCCACCTTTAATCTTAAAATTTCTTGGTTGTTCATCCAGTTATTACATAAATCCTCACCTCCCAGGCTTTCTCAAAACCATATATCATGTGATATAAGCCTTGAAATTCTAATATAATGTCTACTAAAATATCAAATAAATCTTTTTCAAATTCATTATAATTGAACAATATAATAGTTGTGATGTTACTGAGTTTTTTAGTATCTTTGACTTCCCCTACTTATCTTCTTTTAGGTTCCATAAATAAAATGTTTCACTCTTGAGCCTTTCCCTTTATTCCTAACGATCAATATTGGGAACTGAACTTAGAAAAAATCTTGAGGATAAGAATGCAACAAGAATCAAAAGTTTTTTAAAGTAACTTTTGTTGCTTAAGATGTAACTATATTGCCTTTATAAAAAGTTTGAACTCTAGATTAATCTAAGCCTATCTAGTCTTTGTAATAGATAACAAAAATATTTGTTGATTTTAATTGTGGAGCTTGTAAATATTCAAAATTTCATAGTTTAAGTAATTGAATCAATCATAAAGTGATATTTATATCCTTCGAGATAGTATATTACTTTTGATGTTGTGTTTAATTATTTAAACAATTAAATCCTTAAATATTTATGGTTTCATATCAACTAACTGCCAAAAATAAAACTGGCAGGAGTGATAACATTGAAATTTAGGATGAAGAGGATTGTGTTCCATTTAATGATTAATACATACTTGCTTAGCAATTAGAGTTTATATAAAAAATGTCTTTGGTGATATCATTTATATATTTCAGGAGGTTCTTTTAAAGTGGTTTTGACAAACTTCAATTACTATAAAAAGCAAAAATAAGAACTATGCATTATAATGTATTATATTGTAGCAACCACATCCATAAAAATTGGGAAAAACACCAAAAAATTTTTAAAGAAATTTGCATTGTGACTGAGATGAGCCATGTGGAATGATAAGGGAGAGTAAAGGATGTTCATAAAATGAATAGAGGAAATAATCCTTGCCAATAGTTGTTGTAGAAGCCTCTATCAAGAAACTCCAAGTGACTGGTTTGATTTATCCAAATTTTAGAGAAAAAAAAAATTTCATTTACGCAATTTAGTTTTGTGCATAAAATTTATTCTCAACATATGTATAAATAGAATTAGAATGGATTTAAAACACCATTAACTTTATTTTCAGATTAGTGATATGCAATATTAATTTCTATGTAAGAAAATAATCTGATATTATCATTCTTCATATTAGATGGTATGACAGGAAACTATGCTATTTTTTGGGAATAGGTGTCCTAGCCCGTATGAAACATTGCCAGCCCAATATTTTCCCATTATTATCTTAACGGCCCCGAAAGCCAGGCCTTTCTTCCAGATCTCAATTGTAGCCGCATCCTCACCCTTTTTAAACCTAGACGATCAGCCGCTTAACCTATCTTTTCCTTGCCATGGCTTCACGCCGGATTCTGTCCTCCGTATTCCGTGCCTCATCTCGTCTGTTTGCATCTCCCAAACCTTGCTTCCCCAATCCCAGATCCCGCACTCCATCTCCAATCTTCCGCCCTTCACCAACCGGTTTCCTTCTCTCCCGCGTCGTCGAGTATGCCACTGCAGCTGCAGCGCCGGCGCCTTCCCCGCCAACTACTGCCAAATCTTCTGCTAGTCTTAGTGGAAAGGTTACAGATGAGTTCACTGGGGCCGGCGCAATCGGCCGGGTGTGCCAGGTGATAGGAGCCGTCGTTGACGTGCGATTTGATGATGGACTACCGCCGATCCTGACCGCTCTCGAGGTGCTTGACAACCCAATCCGCCTTGTGCTAGAGGTGGCGCAGCACTTGGGTGAGAACATGGTGAGGACGATCGCCATGGACGGGACAGAAGGACTTGTTCGTGGACAGAAGGTGTTGAACACTGGATCACCTATCACGGTATAATTTATTCATCTGACTAGAAGGTCTTATTTTTCTTACTTAATTTTATCTCCCTCTTGCTCTCATTGATATGCCTTTTTATGCGTATATTTCAGGATTTAGTCATCTGAGTTTAATACTTTTTTCTTTATCCATGTTTTATATCGTTGATTCTACAGCATTGCGTGCGGAATTTTTTTTTTAATCCGTAATATCTATGGCTGTATCTGGATTGAGTTTTCCTATTTCGGACTTTTTATTGGAAGACGATTCAGAACGATGCCCCGATTTTAGGTTCCCTGCGGGTACTTTATGTCCATTTTCCGTATAATAGTTATGATCATTTCATAGAAACAATTGGATAATGTTGTTGGTTTTTCACTTGAACTTATGATAATTTAGTTCTTAGATTTATGCTCAATATGTTCTGTAGCGCTTATGGTTATTCTCTTATGGCGCATCACATACGAAATATGATTTAACTTTGGCTTATTTCTAACTACTCCAGGTACCTGTGGGTAGGTCTACCCTTGGCCGCATCATGAATGTTATTGGAGAGCCTATTGATGAAAGGGGAGAAATAAGTGAGTTTATTTTATTTTTAATTTTTTTATATTTCAGTTTGATTGAGGTTCATAAGGCCAAGTTTAGTCATGTTTGTTATTTATTTTATTTCGTTATCTCTTTGCAGAAACCAATCACTTCCTTCCTATTCATCGTGAGGCTCCTGCATTTGTTGAACAAGCAACAGAGCAGCAAATTCTTGTTACTGGCATTAAGGTTGTTGATTGTTTTCCACCCTTTATTTTTCTCAAATGTTATTTTGAGGCTATTTTCATTTTGTGACAAAAGCTCACTAAATTTGAAGAATATATTGCAATCTTAGTTTCTTTCTAGCAGTCTTTGTTATTTTCTTGCTTAAAATTCCTGCATTCATTGATGTTTATCTTCTTTAGGTGGTTGATCTTCTTGCACCTTATCAGCGGGGTGGCAAGATTGGTCTATTTGGTGGTGCTGGTGTGGGGAAAACTGTGCTTATTATGGAACTCATTAACAATGTTGCTAAAGCTCATGGTTCGTAGTAGAAAGTACTTTTCATTTTTTTTGTACTTTCATTTTCACTGCTCACAGAATCAATTGATGTTTTATTCATCAGGTGGCTTTTCCGTCTTTGCCGGTGTTGGAGAACGGACTCGTGAAGGCAATGACTTGTACCGCGAAATGATTGAGAGTGGTGTGATTAAGCTTGGAGATAAACAAGTTAGCATTTTAGTTCATTTTTATGTGTTTTAATTTCCGTCTTTTGGTTGTCTGACTTCTTTTGCACTTTTTGCATGCTAGGATGAGAGCAAGTGCGCTCTTGTGTATGGGCAAATGAATGAGCCACCAGGTGCTCGTGCTCGTGTTGGGCTGACTGGACTTACTGTGGCTGAGTACTTCCGTGATGCTGAAGGGCAAGATGTGCTACTCTTCATTGATAATATTTTCCGGTTCACTCAAGTAGGCAGAAGACCAACAAATTTTTTTTTTAACAGTTGGCATTTTGATATTTGCATACTTATACATTTGTCTTCAGGCAAATTCTGAGGTGTCTGCTTTGCTTGGGCGTATTCCATCTGCTGTTGGCTACCAACCCACCCTAGCTACTGACCTTGGAGGATTACAAGAGCGCATTACAACAACAAAGAAGGGCTCCATTACTTCTGTGCAGGCTATTTATGTTCCTGCTGATGATTTGACAGATCCAGCGCCAGCAACGACTTTTGCGCATCTTGATGCCACAACTGTGTTGTCAAGACAGGTTCTCCTTTTGTTCCCTATAAGCATTTTTCTTGCTTAAAACAACTGATGCAATTTTCTTTTTTAATAGTTAGGCATATCTCAACAACTTCTTGTTTTTTCTATGACTAGATCTCTGAACTTGGCATCTATCCTGCTGTTGATCCTCTGGATTCCACATCTAGAATGCTTTCTCCCCATGTATTAGGAGAAGAGCACTACAATACTGCTCGTGGTGTTCAGAAGGTTCTTCAAAACTACAAGAACCTTCAAGATATCATTGCCATTCTTGGAATGGATGAGCTCAGTGAAGATGACAAGCTTACTGTTGCTCGTGCTCGTAAGATCCAACGTTTCCTGAGCCAGCCTTTCCATGTTGCTGAAGTTTTTACGGGTGCACCTGGAAAGTATGTAGACTTGAAAGAGTGTATCAGCAGTTTTCAGGTGAGAAGTAAATTAGATTGTGATTATGCTTTTTTTCATGGATTGATCATTTTGTAGCCGTGCTTTAAAGCACGATACCTTGTAAGTTGAGTCTTTCTTTATTTGCCAGTGTTTATTCTTTCTTTATTATTTGTCTGAAAATTTAATAAATTTGGGATCTTTTTAAGAAAATTATTTTGTTCGTATTGTTCTGGATTCAAGAGTGAGCGAAATAGACACCTCTAAAACAACTAGTTAAAGAAATCTGGTATTTGAATAGCTTTGGATGGAGTAATTCACTTTGTTGTTTAATTACTCATTGATAAAGCACAAATCTGTTTTGTTTGCTTAATCTACCTTGCGGTAAAGTATCAAAATTTTTTCCTTTGTTTGAGTTTAGGTATAATGGTTGTTAGCAGCATGTTAGAATTCTACCATTTGGATTTATGCTCACTTGGTGCTAAATTTGTTGTGCCAAGCGGGTACTTTGGTTATGCTGTTCTTTATTATTTTATTTAATGGTGGATGTGAAAGCCTGATATGCTTTGGAGTTTGTCATCATGCAACATTATGTAATCCTTATTTTTGATATTCATACTTTTGAGGTCTCCTTATATACAGATGTATTGAAATAATTAAAAAGATGGAAAAAGAGAAAATATTCAGAAGATAAAAGAGGGTAAAATTGGTATAAAAAAATTGAATGTTCCTAAGTAGTAAAATGATTTTTTATATGATTTGCAATTTTAGTGATTGTGAAAACAACAAAAACAACAACAAACCTTTGTCCGACTAAGTGGGGTCGCCTACATGAATCTTTTTTCTCCATTTTGTCGTAGTGATTGGGAAAAAAAAGAATTTCAAACATTAATACTATAAGATAAAATGTTATCTTTAATTGATTGCTTTAAATATATGAATCTATCATTTATAAGAATTTTACACGAATGAGAATATAATTATTTGGATCCATTCTTCTAATGGTTGGCCTTAATGTAATGTCCACTTTCAAGATTTACTTTCTTTCCATTTGTGATTATGCTATTGGTTNCACCTCTAAAACAACTAGTTAAAGGAATCTGGTATTTGAATTGCTTTGGATGGAGTAATTCACTTTGTTGTTTAATTACTCATTGTTAAAGCACAAATCTGTTTTGTTTGCTTAATCTACCTTGCGGTAAAGTATCAAAATTTTTTCCTTTGTTTGAGTCTAGGTATAATGGTTGTAAGCAGCATGTTAGAATTCTACCATTTGGATTTATGCTCACTTGTTGCTAAATTTGTTGTGCCAAGTTAAGCGGGTACTTTGGTTATGCTGTTCTTTATTATTTTATTTAATGGTGGCATGTGAAAGCCTGATATGCTTTGGAGTTTGTCATCATGCAACATTATGTAATCCTTATTTTTGATATTCATACTTTTGAGGTCTCCTTATATACAGATGTATTGAAATAATTAAAAAGATGGAAAATGAGAAAATATTCAGAAGATAAAAGAGGGTAAAATTGGTATAAAAAAAATTGAATGTTCCTAAGTAGTAAAATGATTTTTTATATGATTTGCAATTTTAGTGATTGTGAAAACAACAAAAACAACAACAAACCTTTGTCCGACTAAGTGGGGTCGCCTACATGAATCTTTTTTTCTCCATTTTGTCCTAGTGATTGGGAAAGAAAAGAATTTCAATCATTAATACTATAAGATAAAATGTTATCTTTAATTGATTGCTTTAAATATATGAATCTATCATTTATAAGAATATTAAACGAATGAGAATATAATTATTTGGATCCATTCTTCTTAATGGTTGGCCTTAATGTAATGTCCACTTTCAAGATTTACTTTCTTTCCATTTGTGATTATGCTATTGGTTTCTAGTACCCACTTCTTCTTTCACAATTTTATCTATTTTGAATTGATTGCTTAAGTACATGAATCTAGCATTATAAGAATATACATATATGAGGATATAGTTATTCGGATCCATTCTTTTTAATGTTTGGCCTCAATGTCCACTTTCAAGATTTACTTTCTTTCCATTTGTCATTATGCTTTTGGTTTCTAGTACCCACTTCTTCCTTCATAATTTGATCTATAGACCCAAATTTCTGCTTCATAGATATGTTGATCTATAGTCCCCCTTCTTATTTTAGTTTGCTTTTGCTATATATAGGCTACATTTTGTTGTTTTATTTTGAGTCATTTTGGTGGTGACCCTTGCACCTTCTAAAACAACAGCCTTGCATACTTTCTTAATACTTCTTGTTGCACATCTCATAAATGTGGAAAGAGCAATACTGCTTTCTTACTTCATGGCATGCTTGATAAGAAAAAGTAAATATTTTTTATGTAGGCATACTTTCTTAATACTTCTTGTTGCACATCTCATAAATGTGGAAAGAGCAATACTGCTTTCTTACTTCATGGCATGCTTGATAAGAAAAAGTAAATATTTTTGATGTAGCATTTGTAGTTTTATCTATTTGTTACGCTGTCATGTCATTTGTTACTAGTATTCCATATTTCTTTAGCAAGCACTTCCCTTCTTTTATCTTCTAGCATTCGTAGGGACGGTGATACAACACTGCATGTGTCACGTAGGTAGGGACTACCAAAGATACCTTGATAGGTGTTAAGTGGAACCATCTTGCAAAATATCCAATTGATTTAGTCTATTGAGATTGGAAACTTCAATTGACAATGGCAATCAATTCTCTGCTCTCTAAATCTATGTGGACTTATAAAAGCTTAGATAAGTCATGGTGTTTGATTCAACTTTGCATTAGATTGAGAATTGTGTTCTAGTTATCATTGTCAATGATGACATTAATCACCTCTTTTTGATCTAATTTCTAGAAAATACTTCTACATGAGTTCTTAAATTGAATGACATTCCTTTTTAGTTATATCCCTTGGCTAGGATGTGTTATTGTCTATAGAACTAAGCATAGTGTTGTCTCATTTGCAATCACCTTTCTTATATTATTTTTTTTCCTTATTATCTTATTTTATTATTTTCAGGGAGTATTTAGGGTGCACATTCTAGCCTTTTCCTTTGGTGTGAAGATGTTTTGTCAATGATCGGATAAGTTCCTTCGAGTTGGTGGCAAGCTTTTTAGCAATACCTCTCCTTTCGAACTTCATTTTGTTATTTGAGAAATTGATCCTTGGAAGCACTTGGTGCATGATTTTTTCTGCATTATTGTGCTCTATGTCTATTGCCATCACTCATGCTTGATTACAATTGTAATTTAAAATAAGTAGAGCTCATATCTAATTTACGAATAAATCATTGAACTATACTTCTCAGTTTGCTCATCCAATGGTATACCATGTCTTTAAAAACTCCGTGATGCATTACTGCAACAATTACTCTTGGTGTTGTCACATATGCTGCCCACTTCTACCATTGTTCCTTTGCACCCCCAGGGTGGAGTTCTGGCTGTATCAACTATCAATGTTCCTTAATTCTTCTTTTGGTAATTATTCATCTTCAGATGGTCATTTTACTACGTAGGGCATGTTGTCTTAACTTCAGTTAGATAATACAAATTTACCATGATCCTTATAGTCATATATGGTGATGTCTCGAAGTGGTTGATTATTGCATTGAGCTTCTTGGAATCTACAGTCTCATCAAATATAGGAATTTCCACTTTGACTACTGCTTTAAATGGCCACATCCTTCATTGGTGCTAGCTATCATCTCATCTTCATTCATGAAACCATGAGAAACACAGCTTAGTCCACTAGAGTTGTTTGCATCTTCATTCTTTCCATCATGGTTGCCATCTATTTTGCTTCGTCTCTAGCCAACTTGGATTGTTAGATTTATTGTAGAATCATTTTTAGTCATTAATTGGCTTTCTTCCCCTTCTTTTGGCTCAATGCATCTCCAAGATAATAAGTGGGTCTCTTTATCTTGATATATATCTTTTTTATTTGTAACATGCTACAAATAACTATGTTTTGATACTACGTCATCTGTAGATCCTCTTATTAATTTTGCTCTTTTCCTGCTGTACATAAAACTTTTATTTTATTTCTTTATTTTCTTTTCTTAAACAATAATTAGTTGTTTTTCCTTCTTGGAGTGCTACGTCAGCACTAGAGTTTGTTGGTTTATTGCAAAGCAGAGCAACAATTACTAGTAGTAGAGTCTAAATAAAAAAAAGACTGTTGGGATTGAGCTAATCCAGGCTTAAAACAAACTACATTGAAGGAATAAACCTTATCTATAATACCTAAACTAGTTCAATCTTTACAGATAATCCCAGTAGGAATTATCCAGAACTTGGCTTATGAATAAAAAGTAAGCTTATCCAAACATAGCGCAAAAATTCTTACTCATCCGTTTTTTGCTGTTTTCACAACCAATGCGTCTAACTTTTTAGACCTTGATTTCTCCCTCATATGCTATCCGATTGATGATTTGATCAAACCTACAGGCTTCCGATGATATCCTATTTGATCTCAATGTTGTGATATGTGAGGCACTGTCATAAACAATTTCTATGAGGAGATTAGACTGTTAAAATTTTAATGAACACAAGCACATGATTTTCTTGATCTTCAGGTCCGATACCGAGATCATGGTCATATTATGCGATCTGATTGATCACCTTTAGATTTAATCCCCATTCATTTGTAATAATATTTTCTTAGGAATGCAATTACTATGTTCAGCTTAAATTCCACCTTATTCATGTTTTTCTTTTTGAATTTATTTATTATTTATTTTTTGAAAGATAAATAAACTGCTAGGAAAGACCCTGCAAATGTATATTTCTCTATTCATGAATTATGACATTCCCATTGTTGGTACTTTCTTACTCATTTGCTACTTGTTTATATAAAAGTATGTCATGAAAATGCTTTTCAATTAAATATTAATGGTGATGTCCAGTTTCCATCATGTAACAGAAGTGCTTGTAAGATTGAGTTCTCTAGATCTTGTTTGCGGTCTTCTAACATTTCTTCAGGTTGGCCAAGATCAACTATGGAGTACTAAAACAAAGTAGAATGACAAAGAATATCCTTTTCTAAAGCTGTTGATCTATGCAGTAATTTTATAGATAATTTTTTTTCCCCAGTTACTAATTAATGTTCATTCTTGTCTTCAGGGTGTTCTTGACGGGAAATACGATGATCTTCCCGAGCAGTCGTTTTACATGGTGGGTGGAATTGATGAAGTCATCGCCAAGGCTGAGAAGATTTCCAAGGACTCATCTTCATAAGAAACGAACATCAATCTTCCGTAATAATTGTTTGATGCTTTTTACAGTGCCGGCCTCTGGGAACACAATTTTTGAATTTTATTGTGCTCAATTAGACTTCATTTACTATGATTGCAGTTATCTCACCAATCGGGCTCTCTTTTGCCCAATAATTAGTGTTGACATTTGTTTGAATTCTTGCTCGTGGATTTCAACAATGTCAACTGAATTGTAGATTTTTTACTATTCTCTTGGTTTAAAATGCTTTTGCCACCTTCTTCTTCTTCTTTAGTGCACGCAATCCTTGCTTTAGAGCTGAATGGCTGCAATAAATATGCTTCCCTTTTCATATTCTTCGCCCATCCTCAAGTTTTATGCACAGGAAGGCTTGTTTTGATATTTGGTGACTTGNCAATAAATATGCTTCCCTTTTCATATTCTTCGCCCATCCTCGAGTTTTATGCACAGGAAGGCTTGTTTTGATATTTGGTGACTTGTTACTGGAATAATTATTGTCATTATGCTGGCATGTTTTGTTGCAACTTTTTCAGACTGTCTTTGAATCATTTTTCTAATTATTATTTAGATAATTAACGTATGCTTTTTTAATTTTAAGTTGTTAGTATTGATTGATGTCTTGGTTTATTAGTCTTTGGCTGATTTTATGAAATCCGAATTCTCTTATTGTTATTTCTCATTTGTTGAGTTTTAATTCCACATTAATAGGATTTTTAATGGCGAGACTCCAGGATATCAAACCTGCTTTCAGTCTTGCCCTATTCTTCATGTTTATTCTTACAGCGAGTAGTTTAGGCTTATTTTTGTATATGATTTCCGTGTGCTTAAAATTTNAAGATAATTAGACTGTCTTTGAATCATTTTTCTAATTATTATTAAGATAATTAACGTATGCTTTCCTAATTTTAAGTTATTAGTATTGATTGATGTCTTGGTTTATTAGTTTTTGGCTGATTTTATGAAATCCGAATTCTCTTATTGTTATTTCTCATTTGTTGAGTTTTAATTCCAGATTAATAGGATTTTTAATGGCGAGACTCCAGGATATTAAACCTGCTTTCAGTCTTGCCCTTTTCTTCATGTTTATTCTTACAGCGAGTAGTTTAGGCTTATTTTTGTATATGATTTCCGTGTGCTTAAAATTTCTAGAAATAAATTTATTTATATAAAGTGTGCTTTAATATTTTTTGTTTGCATATCCACATTGTAATATTATAAGATGGATGAAATTTCAATTTTTGAGCAGGAGAATCATGTAGAATCTTCGACAAATTCTGATTAATTTGTCTAAGCTTGGCTAGGGTAGTCAATCGATTTGGTTTACTGGATCTGATTCATTAATTTGTAATAATGATGTAATTATAAGGATAGCCAATTTAATTTTGCATTAATCCAACTATGATGGTATTAATTACATTGAGTATATCAAGCGAGTTTGTTTTTGTTTTGACTAGAGTGCCTTTAACTAGATTGGATATATTTAATATCTAATTAAAGTTAGCCAAGGTAGCATCAAGTTCATCTAGATGTATTGTATACCTGCGCGAGCATTGTTAGATAATTTTGATAAGAGATTTAATTGAATCCGCAGTGTTGCCAACTCTCCCAAAGCTTTGTTTAGAACACTAAAGCAAAATTATTTACAAGCAATCTCTGAAGTTCCATAATGATCAAGAGTGCTATAAGTATCCTTAATTTGTAAGCAAAGGAGTTATTTTGACTTACGACAGCAAGTTTGGGCAATTNACTCCCAAAGCTTTGTTTAGAACACTAAAGCAAAATAATTTACAAGCAATCTCTGAAGTTCCATAATGATCGAGAGTGCTATAAGTATCCTTAATTTGTAAGCAAAGGAGTTATTTTGACTTACGACAGCAAGTTTGGGCAATTGAATTCTAATTTTGGAGGGCTTTATGCATGATAAAGCTCTATTTGATGACAAATTATACTTGTAACCCATTCAATTTTATTTATTTATACTATTATTGTTTACTTATTCATATTTTTGTTTCTTTGTTTATTTATTTATTTATTTATTTATTTGTTATTTTAATGCAACTTGAAAATCACATTCTCCAACCGCTATTGGTTTATATACCTTTCAGAATTTTAATGGCAACTTATTGAATGTGGTAAATTGTACGCCATTTTATCACATTATTATAGTGAGAAGTGAAAATATTCACTTAATGTACGAGACATGATTTATGGGAATCAAGCTTCACTTTTATGAATTTAGTAATAGCATTTTAAAATTTAGTCGTGGTTGATCATTCATTATATGAACTAAAAGAACGGAAAAGAGAGAGGATACTTTATAGTGCTGATTATCTTTGGATGGATATGAGTGAACCCTCAAAATGGAGCGGTTTTATGATGGAAAAATTTATGCTTATACTGCGGAGGAGGGGAATCATGTTGAAAGGCATTGANTGATACTTTGTAGTGCTGATTATCTTTGGATGGATATGAGTGAACCCTCAACATGGAGCGGTTTTATGATGGAAAAATTTATGCTTATACTGCGGAGGAGGGGAATCATGTTGAAAGGCATTGAAATATCTCGTGAATCATCATTTTTTGTAGTAATCCCATATGCGTTGTGATTTTTTTGAAGCATAATCATTTAGTTGAGGACAATTTATGTTTATATTTGTGGTCTTTATTATATGCGTAATTATTGCAACAAAAAGGTTATTGGATTCATAGTTATCTATGGAATAATATTGAGAACTCAGATAAATAAATCAAATCCAAGATGCAAGAAGAAAGAAGAAAAAGAAGAAAAATAAATGTCATTAAGTTTCGAAAGGAATTGATTTACATAGGACCAAATATGTTCTCTTTTGGACTAAATAAGGCAAGACATTGTGTTGTAAATAAAAAATGTAGTGTGTTTTTTTATAAAGAATTCATTGAGATTTTCTGAGAATTGCTTGTACAAAATCTTGACCAAAGAATCCCTATTTGTATAAGCAGACTAAGGTCAACATTTTATGATTCCCAAGATGGCTCTTTTAAATAAAAAGTACATAGATTAATCCTACCATAGCTAGCTATTTAGTAGGTTAGGCTAGGGGTGTAGACGAGCCGGACACGAGCGAGCCTAAGCTTAGCTC
>JXCR01025572.1:0-13066 GCA_002079205.1 Phalaenopsis hybrid cultivar
TGCTAATAAGTGAAAGCAAAACTTATAGTACTATTAGCTGTTACACCCGCTGAAGGGATGTACGTTGGTTGATTACCTGGTGTTTCTTGTTTTTTGAGAAATGGTGTTATTTCCCGTATCAATGATGTACCGGAGCTACACATAACAATGCAAACAGTACTAAAAAGATTACCAATTGAGAAGAAAAATAACTAAAATTCCTTAAGAAGTTAAATGATATTTGTTTTCTTTGTATTTGATTCTGTCCGAGTAGTAGCGAGTTAAATAATCTTTCTCGATGAAGTGCCTATTGTTATGTTTATGCTACATCTTTTGTAGTGAAATTCATGTTACTTTTTTATGGGAGATGTTTTTGATGAAATCATGTTCTTAAATCACTTTTATCTAATGTCCATTAGCAGACTATATTAGCTAATTTTTTTCTGTTTCACTGTTTTTTATTGTAAATGGGAGTAAACATGCACTATCTTCAACAACTACCTCTGGTTTATTGCTATTGTGTAGTTTATTTTTGGCTTTAGTTGGATGCTTATAGTCTTGACTATGTTTTAAAGGAAGAAAAGTTGCTCAGCGGGCCAAGGAGCTTGACGAGCTTATAGATCACTTTAATGTAAGTATTTCTTTTTTCATCTGAATTTTCTGTTAGACCAGTTTACAGTTAAATCCTTAATGCTTCTGTACTGCTGTTAGTCTTTTGTTTCACATCTGCATAAGAATATACCAATACAATAGTGATGCTTCATGCTATTAATACACTTTTTATGTAAAACTTTCACCTTTCCCAACCCCCTGTGGGGGTGGGGGATGATTTTTGGGTTGGACGGGGTTGAGGGAGAGGGGTGGGGGATGATCTTTGGGTTGAAAGACAATATATATTCTGGAAGAAGGGAAGGCAAGTTCGCATGAACATGTTGGGGATTCACTTGCAGCATTGGGAATCACTCACCAAACACGTGTAAATCCTTACTTTGTGTGTTTGGAAGAAGCATAGAATGCAAAAAGAAATGTTGGAACGCTCAACATTTCCTTAATCCTGATATTTATTGTCAAAACTAAATATTGTAGAAATAAATGGAGTGTTTTGAGGTTGTAGGTGAGTGCATGGCTGGTGGTTTGGGGCTAATGTTTACCTACATCACCTGTAGGGCTGTAATTGAGCGGCCGAGTATGCCATGGAAAGGACATGGCTTGGTTGTATAAGTTGTTCACGTTCGACTCGCCCGAGCCGAGCTTTCACATGTATGTTCATACTTGGCTTACTTAAATTTTTAAATAGTTGTACTTTGATTTTTTACTTGACTTGTTCATTTTAATTAGATGAGGGCTTCAATTAATTAATAAGCAAGCTAAAAAATTGATTGAGTTTTTGATTTTTTTATATAAAATTATTAATACATTTTTTTATAAATCCAAATAAAAGCAATTAAATAAATTTTGAATAAGTATTTAACAATGATTAAATAAGATAATATATAAGCTGCAAGCAAGTTTTTTTTTTGTAATCAAATAATATAAATAAATACAAACAAACTTGTATATTAATGTAAAGAGAAAAAAAAATATTAGATTAATGTACATATTAATATTAAATTATCATATGTTTCTATTAAATATTTAATTTTAAAAGAACATCAAATCAAAATTTATTTAAATAACATATCATATAACTCTAGATTATCAAACAAATTACCTCTTGAATGACAAACGAGTTTGTTCATAAACATAAATGATTATGTTTGGTTTATTTAATCTTTATAGTTTTTAAAAATGTTCAAAATTGTATATTAACTAATTTGAAAAAAACTTGATTGAGTATTATTTGAGCCGAGTTTGAGTTTTTCATCGAATGCCTGGTTTATTTAAACCTTAATCACTTGCATCAAAATATTTATCTTGCATAATGGCACACTCCTCAATGTATCCTTACAATTTTAAGATTTTATAGACTTCTGTGCATTGTTGATGTTAATGTTTGCATGGCCTATATCAAAATTGTAAAGTATTTATACATACTGATGTGTTGCATGAGGATTGAGAAATTACATTTTATATGTAGGTTTCTTTAGGGAGTACAAGCATTATTCAATTTTTTTTTTTCGGGGGCTTGGCTTTGCTAATCTTCATGGGCTTTTTATTTGATTTTCTTTTATCAATGTTTATTTATGCTTTTAGCTTTTATGAGGTGGTTATCAGAGTCAGTGCTGCTCAAACCAACTTTATAATTTTATGAGAGTTTTAGTTATAGGAATAGAAGAATCCTAGTGTCTAATAATCATAAACATGAGTAACGTGATTAGCCCACACCTTATGACAGATATGAGCGATGCATTTGAAGTATTTATTCAGTTTTGAGAAGTCTTTAGATCTATATTAGTATGGATGTCATTTTTGTACATTTCAGTTCCTCCTCACTCCTTGGGGAAAGTAGACCCTCATAAATGGCATTTTTTTTTCATTAGAGAGGATCCCTGATCTCTTTCAAATATACAAGTTTAAGCTTTTGTAAAGTTCTGCCCTGATGTGGTTGAAAATGTGAATTCTATTTTCTTTCTAGAGTAAACTATCAACATAGTCACTAACTGTTTACATGGGTCTATTTTATGCTCAGAATTTATAAATGTGCCAAATTAGTCCCCATAAATTTTAAAGCCATATTAAAATAATTTGAGACTAATTGGCACTTTGTAAACTCTGGGACTAAAATGAAACCATCTAAACAGTTGGTAAAATTTTGACACTTTTTCCTTTCTTTGTGCCTAGTGAGTCCCATAAACCACCGAGTGAAAAATGCTGGCGGCTTCTATTGCTGTTTGAACTTTTTTTCTGTTTTTTTTAACTTTGTTATTCATTTATTGTTGCCTTTTTTCTCTCTCTTGGGTTCCCTGTCCCTGCCATATTGTTTTTTTAGTCCCCATTTGCCTATCACTTTGAGCCATGGGATAAAGCTAATGATGATGATGCTTTTGAGAACATGGTGTCTTATAAGTTTGTCAGTTAAATGTTATTGTGCGTCACGCGATTGTGTGCATTGAAGGATTGCTTCTAGTTGTTCTCGAGTGGGTATTGCTCTATCACTGTAGGTGTTTTTTAAAATATGTTTTTCAATAAAGTTTCATCTGAACTTCCTATGATGAGCGGCTTTCTTCATTTGTTTGAGGCTGCAGGTTTTGCATTAGTGGTGTTTAACTGTTTTTGGCATGTTCTTCGGACCTTTACTTGCCATCCTTCTTTTAGTAAATAAATATTTACTTTGGTTTCAATTATATTCTCTGAGGAGTAACTCTTATGTTTGAAAACTTTGTGTTGGGGGCTGCAATGTTTTTGTTAACTCTAATTTTCTGTGGATGATTTCTTTGTTTGATCATTAAGTTTCAAGCTTTGTTTCCAACATGCTAATCTTCTTTAATCATCTAGATTGACGTTGAGAATCCTTGTGTGGTAATGTCTCAAGATAAAAGCAGGGAGTTCTTGCATTCTGGGAATGACAAGGATAAGTTCAAGGTATTGTTTTTCATATAATTTATCCAGCATTATTTGAGCTGCTTAGCCTTTTTAATAGTTCTAGCAGGCCTGGTTAATTTTATCAGCTAGTTTGCTGCTTAAGCTGAAACTAAACTGCAAGCTCTTGTGCTCTTGACATAAATTTGTTTACCATGTATCAGTATCTCTGTTTGTCACTTATGATTTATTTTTTCTCTGCCTATTTAATATAATTTTACTTCCTGCAGTTTTTCTTCAAGGCCACTCTTCTTCAGCAAGTTAGCGAGCTACTTGAGGGTATTAAAAGTCATTTGAATGCGGCCAATGCTGTTCTTGCTGAATTAGAATTATCAATACGTCCTATTATCGAGGAGGTGAGGGAATTGCGTGAGAAAGTTAAGAACATGGAACATGTTGAAGAAATTGCGCAGGAGGTTGAAAATTTGAAGAAAAAATTGGCTTGGTCATGGGTGTATGATGTTGGGAGACAAATTGAGGATCAAAATGTTAAGCTTGAAAAACTTAAACAACGTGTTCCTACTTGCCAAGCTAGAATTGACCGACTAACAGTAAGCAGTTTAGCATTTCTAATTCTTAATTTATTCAGGTATGTTAGGATGGGGTGCAGCATTAATGCCAAAACCAAAACCATTAATGCCAAAACCATTAGCCAAAACCATTACTGGCTGAGTAGTCATTCGGCATTTGATGTTGTCTTGGTTGTATTTTCTGTGAAAGATGAGATTTATCCTTTTCGATCTTAACTCTTCAAAATATCTTTTTTTCTCCACTTCACTTGTCAGAAAGTAAAGAGCATCGGTTAAATTTGCGGATGGTCTTTCTTATATTTTACTGGAATGTAATTTCAGTAAGCTCTTCTAAAGTTTTGAGATCTTTATGAAACTTTGATATTCTTGATTGGGACGGAGTTGGTAGTGCTTGTTTTCACGAATTTTTTGTACCTTCTCTTAATACCCAAATTCAAGTAATAATATATGTTCTCTAACCTTTTGTACCATTGAAATTTGATCCATACAGACATTTCTGCTTTTGGCTGATGGGTTCAAATTCTCTTTTCTTTCTTAGGAGCGTCATAGTCCTAAAATTAAATTTTGTTGGCTGTGTTAAATTGTCTTTTTGTCTGAAATAACCATTGCATTAACGGATATTTTGGCTGTATTATCTAATTGATTTACTGGATATTTTGGCTGGATAAATTAATTGATATTCACTACTTCATTTCTTAATTCCTCTCGACTTCCCCTATGGGGTCCCTAAAATACTAAGACGTGAAATTTGTTATCAAAGGCACCCTGTTAATTCATGCTGATATATCAATATTGTCATTCTATTTGCTGAAATAATAGTTTTTTTTTCTAGAAGTTTATTGTATAGAATTAAAGGTTTACAGTTCTATTATATTATGTTGCTTTATTTTAAACTCGCACTTGTTTTTTGCACTTTGTATTTTAGTTTGTTATTTTATTTTTTGCTTTAACATAACGAAAGTTATACTACAGATGAAGTCTTAAGTAACTTTTTTATTTCCTCTCATTTTTATTTAGGATTTACATGTGTTCTGCTCGTTTAGCTATAAGTTACTTTTGATTTTTACTTTGTTAGCTCAGCACACGACCCATGCCTTTTGGACCACCCGTTTGGATGAAAATTCCTTGCCTTATTTGTGCTTTGTCGACACTATTTTGGTTGGGGGAGTTGCTCGTAAGAAGCTGTCGGTCACCCAAATCGAAGTTCCGTCGCCCGTTTCGGAAGGACGTTTTAATTTACATATAGTTTTAAGTTTATAAAAATATGAAATCAAACTGACCTCATATTTTTCATAGTTTAAATGAAAGAGCGCTATACCTCAAAGTCTGTATCTGTCCCGAAGGATAAACGCAGGACTTGAGGATGAGATTCGATCAGATAAACTAAGAAATATATGACATCCGTTTGGTCTGCGAAATCATTTTATTTGCCGACAATTTCTCTTATTTAATATGAAAAATTAAATAGAGTTTATATTAAGCTGAGTTCGGAAAAACTTCTTATAAGGGCAAGCTCCTATAGTTAATTACATCTTAAATGACTGAAGTTATCTAAGAAAACTCTCGATAAAAATCAGAAAATATTATCTTCAAAGATGTCAAAAGAATAAAACTTTTCAACGAAATCGGACAAAGAGGTGTGCAAAGGGGAATGATTAAAACTTGAAACATTTATTATAGAANGAATCGAAGTCCCGTCGCCCGTTTCGGAAGGACGTTTTAATTTACATATAGTTTTAAGTTTAGAAAAATATGAAATCAAACTGACCTCATATTTTTCATAGTTTAAATGAAAGAGCGCTGTACCTCAAAGTCTGTATCTGTCCCGAAGGATAAACGCAAGACTTGAGGATGAGACTCGATCAGATAAACTAAGAAATATATGACATCCGTTTGGTCTGCGAAATCGTTTTATTTGCCGACAATTTCTCTTATTTAATATGAAAAATTAAATAGAGTTTATATTAAGTTGAGTTCGGAAAAACTTCTTATAAGGGCAAGCTCCTATAGTTAATTACATCTTAAATGACTGAAGTCATCTAAGAAAACTCTCGATAAAAATCAGAAAATATTATCTTCAAAGATGTCAAAAGAATAGAACTTTTCAACGAAATCGGACAAAGAGGTGTGCAAAGGGGAATGATTAAAACTTGAAACATTTATTATAGAATCCAAAGGAAGAAGAACTAGGTGATGCCACAGATCCGAAGAACCTCGGTGATTTTTCAATCTACCATATGGTTTGACTTCAGTTTCGAAGAAGAAATATTCAAGTGTTTTGTCCTGCCAATTTTATTTACTTAGAGCTTACATTTGTGTGAAACGATTACACAAATAGCCTGGAGGATATGAGAATTTAGGTCGTGACGGACGACAACTTCGGAATCCTAAGACGAGTTAGGGCTTAAAATGTAAAATAAAGCCGGACAAATGCCTAAAGATAAGTTGAAGATTTATGTTGCATAAACAAAGAATCTCGAAATCCTGTGAATTATTGTTTTAACTTCTAAGGAAGGAATGGTTTAATTGGTGTAGACATGTTCTGCTGTTGAAGATGGTCGTGCTGCCCACAATACTAGCTCCAAACTCCTTGTCGTGACGAGTTTAAGTATTCTAAGGTGTCAGGTTATGCTGTCAAATCAGATGGCCCTATGGTTGTAGTTCTTTAAACATTTTATGAGAGACATGTTGAAGTTTTACAGTGTATGGAATAACAGTAGAACGTGTAGCATAGGACAACAGTAAATTATGCAGTGGAAAAAAGAGCAGTACAATATGCGGTGTAAAGAAAAGATAAAAGGTACAGCAGGAAATTGACTGCAAGAAAGTAACATGTTGTAAATATAAAACGAACCTGTATATCTGGGAGATCCGCTGTTCCTTAGGTGCTGAAATGGATCATATAAATGAAAGCAAAAGAAGAAAAGAAACGTCAACCGAAAAACTCGAGAAAGAAAAGGTAAATGACCCATGATGGAAAATTTGAAAAAAATCAACGAATAATCCATGAAGAAAAGCTCGAGAAAATTGACAATTAACAATTCAAATAAAATCCTCAAAATCTCGGGAAAATCCCGGAGAAAAAACCACGAGTGTTTTGTCCAAAAAATCTTGATAAACATATGAAAAAGTATGAAATGAGGGGACCGCAAGCACTCGGGTAGGGCTAGACTCAGATATATATTTGTAATCAAGGGTCATCGAAGGCTACTCGGTCACCCGAATGTATAAAGTCCGCTACTCGACTACAAGGGTGTTCTACTGAACCTAACTTAGGAGGGTACTCCTTGGCCCAAACAGGTAATTAATAAGTGGACAATCAATTTTTTTAAATATATTTAAAATTTATATTTTTAGCATGCACATAGGTTTCAAGCATACAAAAGTGGGTTGTATGAATTTTGTTTGTAGCAAAAAAATATATTTTTTGTTTGAAAAAGGTGTATCCGTTCTTATCAAATTTGGTTTAATTTGTTTAGAAAAGGTGTAGTTGTTCACGAGTCGATCACACTGTCGGGCGTAAGACTACCAATAACATAAGAAGGTACGGGTCAACTCCCGCTAGTCTTATATCGGTAAATGATATTACATCCTATGGTTCACCAGGTTCGTGGCGGTGTCCCGGTGTCGTAGGATGAAATATCATTCCGCTCTACCACTGGTGTGCCTTTGTCATCACCGCCCTAAGCCTCAAAACAAAACCGAACAACTTGCGACTTTGCTTGATTGTTTGACGTATAGCAAAAGGCTATACGTGGACGCTTATGCATCAGACATAAGCATCGAAAATTAAACCAAGAAACAAGAAAAAAAAGAACAAAAATGAGGTGAGAGAGAGGAGACACTGATCCACCTGAAACACTGAAAAGACGGAGGATGAATCAGTTCTCAAAACTCATGACGAAAAGACTTTGAAAAAGTAGGGCCCAAGGTCCTTGAATCAATCCAAAATGATGTTATTTTCTCGCTTTTTTAGAATTGGATCAACCCAAGGAGGGTGTCATTTCCAAATCCTGTTTCGAACTAGTCAAAGCGGGCCTGAACGGACACGACGATCACCCACAAATGACCTCCCCTACATCGGTGTCAATCCTCCAAAAATATCTTCCATAGGTTCAATTTTAACCTCAATCAAATGCTCTCCCAAATATGACTTGGGAATCTTTAAAAATTCATAAATCGAACAAAAGGAAAATGACCTGGGGGAAACCACCACTAGCATTTTCAAACCTATATCAAAATTAAGGTTTCCTAACTCCCAAATTAACCAATAGCCTCATATATCAAATGAACATAGAACCTTCCAATAAAACCAAATAAATGCTCACGACCAGGGTCAGTAGAAGAAAGGAGGCAACCACCAAAGCTTTCGGTCAGGGTAGCCTAAAGAACAAAAGAGGCTTACGGCCAAGGCAACCCAAGGCACACGAAGCTCACGGATAAGGCAAGAAACATGGCCAAAAGAGGCTCACAGCCAAAGCAACCCAAGACACAAAAAGAGTCACGGCTAAGGTAAGAAATAGGGCCAAAAGAGGCTCACGACCAAGGCAACCCAAATCAATTACACGAGGACCTTTGATATACATAAGAGAGTGCAAAACATAACCATCATTTTGAGATGACTAATTTAATCCACCAACAATCATCCAAGTAGTTCAAGTCCAATAAGAAGGACTAAATCCAATTAAGCAGCCTTCAGTATGTCTCACGAGTAGGGATAGGAAGCAGCTCAGGACAACCACTAAGCCTTTCTAGTAGGGACAAATATAAAACACAAACATAGACTCTCGGGTAGGAACTAAAGCCAGTAAAACCACACCTAAACTACTTCTCGGGTAGGGGCAAAGGCAGGCAAAAATCGAACCCAAACTACCTCTCAGGCAGGGGCAGAACGAGACAAAACCGAGCTCCCAACCAGAGTAAAACCGAGCCGCAGCTAAAGCTCAAACCCAGGCCACAATAAAGGCTAGAAAACATCTTCATTGCCTCAAAATATCAAAATATAGGGCTACCACATGTTTCAAACAAGAATAACTATGGAGCTCTTCCAAATCAAAATAAATTTCTTCACAGTACGTGCTTTTAAGCCAAAAATGATCATAAAATGCCAAAACCGAGCCCCTAGAGGGGTTAAAGCAAATCAAACCGCACCCTCCCACATCTCTTGAGCAGGGGCAAGAACAAACACAAAAAACAGGCTCTCGGAAAGTAGCTAAGGCCAGCAAATCGAACCCCCAAACAAAGCCAAACCGAACACTTCAAGGCCCATAAGTAAAGTTCGAGCAGTTAGGACAAAGCTTCAACAAAAACCAAAAGCCAAGTCTCAACAGAACCCAACCTCCAACCCTTCCAAGGTGAGAACCGAGCTCCAGTAGAGACCAAACCCAAACTTTGAAGGCTTACAAATGAAACCATAATAGCAAATCTACACCCAACAACCTTGTAATGAAACCGAGCACCAACAGAGGTCAAAACCGAGCCCCTCAAAATCAGCAGGGAGCCCCAAAGCCTCAACGAAAATCAGAAAAGACCAAAGTTCAATAAAACTTGACTTCTCATACCCCTAAGGTGAATACCAAGCCATTCAAGGGTTAAAGGATACCCACATGCATTTAAAGCATGAAGATACAAGGCCACGATATGTTTCAAGCAAGAACAACTATAGAAACCTTCCAAATCAAGGTGAATTTCTTCATAGCATGCGTTTTGAGCAAAAACAAATCATGACATATCAAAGCCAAGCCCTTCTCATGCATGAAAGACCAAATAAATTCTCCAATATCTCATGCTAGGTAAGAATAAATGTGAGGCTTCATGATATATGTCCTAACATGCTTGCAAGAGGAACTAACGTTATCTCAAAGCCGCATTTTAATATTTCCAATTTTCCTTGAACAAAAAGAAAAGAGAGGAGCTAATAACATGCTATACTTTCACCATCTTAAGCAAGTAATCAAACCTGACTCCTAGAACATACTCACTTCTATTTTTCACATGCTGAAGTGACAAATATTTCAAAATATAGGTGCAACACTAGGCTTGCATGCTGTACTGTTCAACAGAACCATCCTCAATGGCTCGACAAAGAGAAAACCGAAAAAAGAGGCAAGACATGGGGGAAGAAGGTACCTCCTTGAAGCAAAAGAAAAAAAAAAAAAAACGCAACATAGAAACTTTAAAGGCACTCTACAACTTCAACTCTTCCTCTAACAGTAAGAGGAAGCCAACCCGAGCACAGAAAGTAAGTGAGAAAAGAAAATGACAGAGTTTTCCACCCCTTNCGCAACATAGAAACTTTAAAGGCACTCTACAACTTCAACTCTTCCTCCAACAGTAAGAGGAAGCCAACCCGAGCACAGAAAGTAAGTGAGAAAAGAAAATGACAGAGTTTTCCACCCCTTAGAGATTTTCGGCCCTTTGAAACACACCAAACAAAAGCCTCATATAGGCCAGAAAAGGAGAAGGAATGATTAAGAGATCGCATATGGCTCGAGAGATCGAGAGAGGAGGAGGATTAGATCCTCGCAGAGGATACGATCTGCGACAAAGAAGATCGAACTCAGAACGCAGAAGATAGGATACGAGTGATGGGCGTCTGCGAGACTTGTCTCGCGTGCGAGAGGCGAACGTGGGAACAAATCCCTCCAACGACACGAAGAAGGAGCGGGCCAGGCAACCGAACGAGCCAATCTAGGGATGAGGCAGGCTCACGGGTTCGAGAGAATGAGGCGGGGAGGGATGAGATAGATTTAGGTTATAAATAATAATAATAATAATAATAATATTATTATTTATTATTATAATTATACCTAAATTATGCATCTTTCCCTAGACGCGTCGTCGGAATGAAACGAACGCCCCCCTTAGGCAAAATCGACGTTCCGGACGCGTCAGTGCAGTCCGTTTCGTCAACCGGAGTTGTTTAGGCATCCTAGTCGACGATCATGACTAAAACGCGTTGCGACGCGGACCACGTCAAAAACTCGGCTCGAGCTCAATCAAACAGGACGACAAAGAGCACGACGACGTCAAATCAACTCGTACAGTCAATCCTAAGACCAACAGTCCTATAGGGATTCTCCTTGAGTTTCCTCACAGTAGCCCCACATACTAGGTGCTAGAGGTCAAAACTACTATGCGNAACGACGTCAAATCAACTCGTACAGTCAATCCTAAGACCAACAGTCTTATAGGGATTCTCCTTGAGTTTCCTCACAGTAGCCCCACATACTAGGTGCTAGAGGTCAAAACTACTATGCGGAAATTCAAGTCGAGCGAAGAAAGGCTCGAAATTTCTAATGGGGAGGGCTCCTTTGCTAGTTTTCTAGGAGTAGTCGACAGGAAAGTCCTACGGCTAGATCTTAGGCTATTAAAGAGGAGAGACTAAACCTCAACCAAAAGTGAGGTCAACATGCTTATTTTAATATCCTTTTTTTGGCATCCAGAACTTTGAAGTTGTGGACATTATCCCCACTAACCGTTCCTGCACTTCCCTTGGCATACTTATCTCACACTTTACTAATCCAACTTTCATCAATTTTGACATTAGTCACTCCCCCATGCTGAACATATGATTGCTTTTACTTTGTGAAATATGACATTAATTATTTTACTATTTTTAAGTTCCATACGGATTGTGCAGTTCATATTTGAATATATAGATATCTCTTTTACTTATGCACAGAATAGGCTGGATGAATTGAAGACATTACTTGGTGATAAGAAGGCCCAAATCACATCATTAATGGAGAAGACCTCTGATGTTAGAAGAATAAAGGAAGAGTTGCAGAGCAATCTTTTATTGGTATTTTGATCACATTCAATCTATTTATTCTCCTGTAATGATTGCGTTTATTTTGCTAATGCTCTGATATGTAAAGAAATTTGGAAAAAATTATGCTAATATTTTTGTAGGTTTTTTTTTAAAAATTTTTTTTGGTTGGTTGTGCTGATCAAACAATGGCCACATTTCAGTTTTTTTGTGGAGCAAGCCCAAATCGTCTGAAATTTCTAATGCATACTGGAAACAACATGCATCAGTTTATTTTCTAGAAGCTCTATGCTGTCTCTCTTTGGGAGATGTGTAATATATGGTCATTTTTTAAGCTTTGCTGTTTGTCCAATTGTAGCATTGTATTGGAAACGATATGAGTCAGTAAATTTGAATCTCTGTACTCTCCTGTATTTGCGGTAAGATTTCTTATTGAACTAAAGTATTGTGGAGGAATGCACTTGGATCTTCATGATTTAATTACTATTTGTTGTTAGGAGTAAGATTTTGTTTAAGCCGGTTTTACAATTAAAACAAATCATGCTAAATGCCTCGCTGGATGACATGCAGAGGGGAATTTTTTGGTTATTAGGATTTGTTGGCTGTTTTGGGGGTGACATACACATCAATGAAGCGCAAATCTAACTCTAGCATGTTTTTGATTTATGCGCGTTAGATTTATTGCCTCATTGGGTAGATACCTATTGAATGCACGAATATTGACACATTTTTTAAAGTTCAGCTTGCGTTATTCATGCTTTCTTCTCTCCTTTAAATTGTCAGTGATGCTAATGCGTCTTGTTTTCACTTTTGGCTTTGATCTCTTCTTACAGTTTTATTCTACTGGAATTTTTTTTAAATTTTTTTTGTTTATCTCATTTCCGATGTTGTTGGAATCAATGGAGGAAAAATACAATTAGTAGTAAAGTGAACTATGAAAGCACGCATGATAGTCTTTGATAATCTTGCAAAATATTTAAAATTCAAATGATATCAGCCAATGAGCAATGGAATGTAATATTGTAAAGTTAAAGTTTCAAGAAGAAAGAAATATATTTGTACAAGAAAATAACTAAAATAAGTTCCCATGTAAAATGTTTCATACATTTTTTTATTTAGAGTTCGACTAAAAAGGTGTTGATACGACTTATATTCAAGTCATTAAAGATATGTATAATAGAGGTGTTACTTGTATTCGAATTGAAGGAGGATTGACCAAATATTTTCATATTTCTATTGGATTACATCAGGGATCGACTTTAAGCCC
>JXCR01025577.1:4032-65752 GCA_002079205.1 Phalaenopsis hybrid cultivar
TTTTTTTTTTTTTTTGCAAAAAATATAGAGCAAGGAATTGCAAAAGTATCATCTGATAATTGAGAGATTTACTCATGATACCAAAAAAAGATTTGCTCAATAATCCAAAAAAAATGCAAAATGATAATTCTGGTCTTCCTGATTCTATGGAGCAGAGGGTGGGAATAATTATAAGAAAATGGGTTCGTCTGATTGGCAAAGTTTCATGGAATCGATCAGTCTCGGTTTGTTGATTTGCTAATCTTCTGTTTTTCTTTACTTATTTTTATATATGAAATAATTAATGACTCGCGTATAATTAGTTTTGTTATAAAGTGACAGCTTGGTTTCTGTTTAGGTTTTGATGCTTCCTGTTTAGGTGGCATTAGCTAACTTTCAGTTAAATATTAAGTTTATATCATTGAATTTATAGGTTTCCACACAAATCAAAATATTGAGTTGGAAGTGGCTGCAATGCAAATATGGGGCTTTTACATATATATCATACAATTCTTATGTACTTACATAGCTAACAACAGATCTTTCATTTTTGTTTTTATAACTCATACATCATTAACCAATTTTATCACTTGACATAACTCTTGGAATTTTTTTTTTTTTTTGGGGGAAACGGGTGCATATTGCATTGAAAGGGAAAGAACAAGAAATTACAAAAGAATGCTATGAAGTGAGGGTACTAGGCGGTCTGTCCCCATTTAAAAAAATAAAAAAGATGATGACTCTCATATAAGCAAGACAGAACAAAGTCACTCTCGAAAGCTGAGTGAGCACAAAAATGAGCAGCGGAGTTGTTAGATCTACCTATATGAAAAAAATTAATATGTCTAAACTCAGTAAGAAAGCTCAAGTCAGGCCCATGAGAAGGTTGGTGGGGTCAGGTCTTCATATCCAACGTGCTACGAAGAAGACTGATAATGTTGTTGTGCCCCCCTCCACCATGATCCCGCGGGACTCATACATCCAAGGCTGAAGTAAAGAGGCAAGGAATAACATTGCCTCGAGTTCGACATGTGTACCGTCCCAATGTAGCAACCTTCGGCCAACAACCAACAAGTAATTTTCAATTTCGCCCCGAATGATAACTCCCACACTAGCAAGGCCGAAAGGCAAAAGAGCCCAATTAACATTTGGTTTCAACCAACCTGAAGGGGGAGGGCACCAAAAATAAAAGGGAATAAAGCCTAAATGGCTGAGAGGTGCCCAAACGCTCCAAAATAGTAGAAGATTGAGTGCTAGTAAGGGAAGATAGGATCATAGCCGCCATGACCATCGGTGTTCCGAAGGGCTGCCCATACTTCTTGAAGTTTCTAGCTCTCCAACTATGATAAATCGTAGAACAGAAAAATCTCCCCACCAACCTCAGAGCTTTAGGAAGATCACCCATCTGTTTACATATATCATTAAAGCAACTAAAGTTAGGAATCCCAACACCCTAAATTTGTAAGGATTGGAGAATGACAACGAGGACTCGACACTTAATAACCACATTATCACAATCTTCTGCATCCTGGCATCCCCAAGGGCAAGTGGTGTCCTCACCAATCCCTCTTCTAAAGAACCGTGAGTTGGTTGGGATTGCATCCATAAAGACTCACCTCCAAAACATAGCCTAACGAGTGTGAAGCTTAAGCTTCCGGAACCAACAATCATACGGAGGTTGTTGTTTGAACAAACAATCATAGACTAAAGCTATGACAGACTTCCCCAAGTATGTAGGAAATACCATAATCTTGTCCACTTGCTCCTGACGTGGCAACTATACTTGCTGAATGATCCTACAAAGTTCCTCCCCAAAACATTGCTGGAGCATCCCCTCAGCCCATTGCCTATCAGTGATCAGTGTAGAAATCTACATGTTTTTGGTTTGGACATCCACCAGGGCGGGCCATTTATTCTATTGCTGGTCAAGAATTCACTTGTCACGTAAGTTGTCAATGTTTTCATCATTCCCCACATCCCACCTAATAGTTTTACTGAGTAAAGCCGCTCCACTCATAATGATTTTCCACACAATCAAGTACATATGTTTATTAAGCTGATCCCAAACATTTTTGTCATACTTCTCCACTAAGTAATTATAAGGGAAACTGCAAGTTAGTAAGGAATTTCCAAGCTAACCAAGCCCACAAAGGGCTCCTACAAGTAGCAGTCATATGAAACCCCATACCGCCATGATTTTTCAAGGTGCACATCTTGTTCCATGACACAATGTGTAGGGCTCTCTAGCTTTTGTCTTTGTCCCAAAAATATTGTCCCATAAATGGATTTAGAAGGATCATAATGCTAAATGAAATAGGTGGACATAGGAAGGAACAGGTGGTTAATCAAGGTGGTCCTCACCACGAGAAGAAAATGGCAATTCCCACAACCTTGAACCTTGTCAATTACCTAGTTCATAAGGTCATTAAAATCAACAATAGTAAGTCTCCTCATGTAGAGTTTGATCCCCAAATACGCAAGCTCCTCAACCCTTTTAATCTACAAGAACCTGGAGATCTTGTTCGTTCTCTAGCTCAAGGCATTCCAGCTTAATTAATCAACAATTTGAGAACCCTTTGACCAGTCCTGCCTCAGTAATTATCAACCTTAGCCTTAAGATTCCAGCCCACTCCAAAGGAGGCTTCCTAAAAGAGCAGGATGTCTTCAACATACAACAAGTGAGTGAAACGGGTCCCTTTTGGAGACATAGCCACCCTGAATAGACTTCTATGCCATTGCAACGATCTAGATAGAGTTTAAAGCACAATAAATAAGGGGAAAACGAGCACCCTTGTCGGAAGCCGCAACTCGGGGGGGAGGGGGGCGGGATTGGAGGTTATCCATAACCCTTCAAAGATTCTTCTAGCTAATTTTGTTAGCCAAAAAACCTGTAGAGGAACTAGAGTGTTGGAACTTACTCATCATTTCTTGAGCCAAAAAACAATGATTAGATATGGACTTGTTAGGAACAAACAAACCTTGCTCATTGGATATTAAGAACGGAAGAAGTCCTTTGATCCTGTTAACTAGGACCTTCGCCACAATCTTCTAAGTGGATTGGCATAAGTTGATGGGTTGGTGGGAAGATTAGCATTCTCAACCTTAGGTATAATTACAATCAGGGTGTCTTTTCTTTCTAACATTTTTCTAGTCAAGAAGAATTCCTGCACCGCAACACATGCACCAGAACACACACATCCTCACGAACCATGCTCTAGAATTATTTTAATAAGGAGGTTGTTATCCCATCCAAGCCATGGGAAAGATTGTCAACCATGCTCCTAACCGTATTCCAAATTTCATCATATGTAACCTCATGAGTAAGAGAGTCCTCAAATATGCACATTTGAGCAGTGGGGGATCAAGAGCAGGCCAATCAGACAAAATAATCTACTTTTCCTCCCATTTCTTTAGAAAAACTTGAAAAAAAAATTTAACAATCACCCGAGGATCATCGGATGACGCCCTATTAGCAGTTTAAATTCATTTAACACCGCTTGAATTCCTCCCACCACTTGCAACCAAGTGGAAAAAATGGGAGTTAGCATCTCCTTCCTTCAACCATCGCACTTTAGCCCTTTGCCGCCATCAAGAGGTAATTTGGTTCAGAGCAATGATAAACTCATGGACCTAAGCCCACAACATTTGCACTTGCTCCAGTTGGAGGCCACCTTCAGCACATTCCAGGTGTTATTGATTATTAATCTCCATCTCTATTTCATTTTGTCTTTACTTCAATAATATATGGCCTTCGAGATTCTACTACATTTATTGGAAAGGATCTCAGCCTTAGACCCTGAAGCTGGCTTTCTCCACCTGTTTTCCACAATCCTCCAAGCCATTGGATAAGATAATTAGGCATCTTTAAACTTGATCCATCTCTATAGATGCGGATGCTCCATCTAATGAAACATGAGGAGGATGGGTAAATGATCTGATGCAATACACAAAAGATGCTTGACATGAATATTTGGAAAGATATCAAAATCCAACGTGTTAACTAAGAAGCGGTCAAGCTGCACCCAAGTACGGTTGTTTTCAGCCTTGTTATTGCACTGCGTAAAGCGAGGGCCACTAAAGCTCCTTTCTTGTCAAGAAACATTCAAATTCAAATTAAAAATACCATTTAGAACTATAGTTTCATAAAGTTATAATCAAAGTGATCGGATAGACAAGACAGACCTGGTGCAACAAAAGTGAACTAACCTCAGTCAAATCAAGCCTGGGATAATCCATTAATTATAAGTTGTCTTTGAAAGCTTTCGGGGCCTAATTGTAAGGTCAAATGAATTTTAAATCTGACAATATTATAGTCAAACTGAACATCTCGATAGGAAAAATCCAATGAGCCTATGATCACTCAATTCTGACATTATTAAGACACTCAATTTTTCACAAAACGTCATTCGATTGAGGGAACAAGGGAACATCTATGGGCCCTCCGATAGATTAGTTTAGATTCCTTTCTTATTTTAGGGAGGCTTTTCCCAATAGAGCCGTACTGCCCTCTTGAGAGGGGATCGAGACTTTGGACCCAAACTTTGAACCAGTGGAAGAGCTAAGCTTGGAGGATAATGAGTAAAACCCTCGTGTTCTACACCGAAGGTTAGCAAACATCGTACGATGCAGAACAAAGAATCACCCTACGGAGCAATGCAACGACGCACCTCAAATACGAGGCAATGTGCACCCCGATGATGGTGTAGCAACAAACCCAACAATAACTGCTTACATCAGCCACACTTAGGATACAATGGTTTTTTTTTTTCAAATTCTTGAATCTCTATCCTTACTGCCCCCACTAAGACCTACATGACAAACTACATTCTATGTGGTCCACAACTCAGTGCTTCAAACTCCATCTTGTGTGGCCTACAAACAACATCAAAATGAATACAAAATTCAACGTTTAGATCTGAGACCATATGAATTGTTTGGCATGTATATAAATCTTCAAATATTATTTGATTGACATTATTTATTTAGTGAAAAAAAAAAACGAATGGAGCAATTTTTATTTAAAATAGATCATTTATAAAAGTTCCAATTTTACACTTACCACCATAAAATTAAACAGCTGGCAAAATGTTATGTTGCCATTTGCCTCCATTTAATTTAAATAATTTTTTTTAGATTTTTTTTTTAAAACAGTAAACAATAAATTATAATATGTGTTATTCTAATATCAAGAAAAAAAGTACTTTTGTATTACCGCAAATCCTTCCATTATTTTATTTCGATTTTGCAGTGCTATCAATCATTCTATGTACGTATCGGATTATTTTTGAATTATAAATAATTGTATGGGATTATTCTAGACCAGATATTATTGCATGTGCTCGAGAAAAAAATGCATCAGGACTCTCCATGACATAGAGTTACGTGCAGAATCTAATGAAATCATGACATCTGCGATGACAGCAAAAATAAAATAAAATCTGTCAGTAACATAAGGGAATATTTCTCCCGTATTATTCATATGTTATTGTGTGTTATTCAAGTATTATTAATGTGTTACTGTGTTATTGTAATATCGGGAATATTCTCAGAACATAATAACACTTGAAAAACAAACAATAACACGGAATAACAATGGAGGAATATTCCCTTGTGTTACCGAGCCGATTTTTTTTTATGTCACCTCCACGTGTCGTAATTTCATTGAACTTCGCATGTAACTCTACGTGCGAAGTCCTGATGCAATATTTTATCCATGTGCTCATTAGTACTATGGAAGATCAGCTAATTTTAATTTAATTATCATAAAATTTGATTTAAGAAAATAAATAAATAAATGGCAAAATTAACACCTAACACATAAGATAGTAAACACAATTGACATTATCTAATTTTATTTTCTATTTTTATGTGTAAAAGTAAATTAATTTATTTTGAAAAACATTTAAAATATTTAATAATATTTTATTTTTTTCTTAGAAAAACTATAGCCATCAAATAAATTTTCCATGATGATTTATAATCATAAAAAAAAATTATGTTAACATGTATAACATGTACATGAATACGTATCTAACATCTAAACTTTTGATTTATATATTTATAACACTCAAATTATTAATATCATATTAAAAATATCATTATTATTATCTTGTTAAAAGTAACATACATTTTTCAATGCTTAAGTGTTATAAATAAAAAAAAAATTGAAGATTAAATATTTAGATGTGTAAATAAATAAGAATTATATGATATGTATCATGCATGTATGTAAATATTTCCTTAAAATTTTGGGATAAATCAAAGGTGGAAGTAGTATCAATTAAGTTTGCAATTAGTTACTCAAAAATTAATTTTTTTTATAGGGTCATTTAATACATTACACGTAATTCTTATGTGCTTACATATCTCGCACAAACTTTCTTATTTGCACGCATAGAAGTCGCTCAAGTTTTTAATATCAACAAAAGATTACACTCACGAATACACAAACACCAAAGTGCTCGGAGACTGAGTTTGATGAGCTAATAAGTTAAGCTCAAGCCAGCCCTGCTTGACTTGTTAGCTTATGAGCAAACTCGTTTAAGAAAATATTAACATAAAATATACTCAAAATATATTAAATTTCAAAGTTGTATTTTTAAAGTATTAAAAATGTTAAGAAAATAATATTTTTTCATTATATATTACGTGATTTTTTATTATTTATCTCCTAATTATTTATTCTATTTGTCAACTTATTATAAATTTATTTAAAATTAATATTATTTTCTCTCTTTTATATTAAGAACTCTTTTAGGAGCAGGCTCTCTTGATGTTGTGAGACCTAAATATATCAGTTAATGTGGTGCAACTTAAACAGGAGAACGATCGACGAATTAAAAAATGGAACGAGAAAAATCACACCAGAAAAGAACAACACAGCATAACACATAGATTTACATGGTTCGGCAAATTGCCTACGTCAACGGAGTTGCAGAAGATTTTACTACTTGAGGAATTTACGTCAGTCGATCACTTCGACTTACAAGAGAAATCTCTCACACTTCGTTGTTCTCTCTCTGTTCTTCTCTCTATACTGAGATATACCGAAGAAAACTCTACACTGAGATACACCGAAGAAAACAAATTTACAATGAAAATAAATCCAATTTCTCTTCTGCCACAAGCCACCAAGAAGAGGCCTAGGGAGAACAATCTTCTTCTTCTTCCTTCTTCTTCCTTCTATCGCAAAGAACTGCTACTCATTGCACTTCTCTTTCTCCACCCCGAGGAAACCTTCCTCTATCCCGAGGAAACCAAAGAAGAACTCAAAGCATGGCTACAAAACCCAAGGAGAGTCATCTGAAGCTTTTATCACGAACAGGAGGGAGCGAAGAGATGCTTCACTTCACAAAAGATGAATGCGGGAGTGGTTATTTGTGAAGAGGTGTGAATCTCCAAAGCAAAGTAACCACCCAAACATAATGGAACGAGCTCCACTGTTTCTAACAATTCTCCTACTTGGAGACCGGTACACAGGCTGTAACATCTCCTTCTTCAAATTGACATCCTTTACTGGCAGTGTCACCTTTTTCTTCAGCATGTATCCTCCACATCTGCAGCTCAAAGCCTTTGTCTTCACTCCAGAAGACCAACTGAAGTTGTGCACAACTTCAATTTCTAAAGAGTAACACTCTCAGTTAACATATCAGCAGGCTTCACATAGTTTTGCACCTCCAAGTTATTTTCTGGGTCACTCTTGTCTCTTCTTACAACTCCCACTGCATGGGCAACATCATGTCTCTACTGACAGTCTTTTTCAACAAGTCTAGTCTTGTACCTCTTATTGACATCATGCTCAATCTTCACCTGGTACACCCACTTATTGTGCAATGTCTTCTTCCCTGGTGGAAGTTTTGTCAGCTTCCACTTGCTCGAGCTTTCATCTTGCAAGATTTCTTTATAGCACTATGGTTCTTCAACATCTATCCGTGGAACAATAGGAATGGGTGTCCCGGACCAACTTTCCTCTTCACTTCCATCATTGTCCTGCACTGTGGCATATGGTAGATTTCCTACCACATTCAAAGCCCCTGAATCCAACATCAAGTCTTTAATAGAACTATGAACTGCCAACAATAGAGCATTATGTGATTCTTCAGATACCACATTTGCGTTATCATTCTCCATCCTCTTAGAATTACTGTAATTCTTCTTTATGTGGCCAGCCTTGTCACAATTCCAACAAGTTGTCTACTTACTAAATTTTGCTTTTGATTTCTCTATACTTGAGCTCCTGTCATGCCATATCCCTCTGAAATCAACATTCAGTGTCGAACTCGAACCTGAGACCTCGCCAAAATCTTTTCTGTGAACTTTTTTAGCCAAAATCAAATCACGAATATCATCGTATTTTAGTTTAGATTTACCTGCAGAACTGTTAACTGCTATCCTCACGGATTCCCAACTATCTGACAATGAAGCCAACAAGATCAGTGCACATATCTCATCATCAAAATCAATTTCCACAGATAACAATTGATTTGTGATAGTATTGAAAGCATTCAGGTGTTAAGCAACATAAACACCTTCCGCCATCTTCAAATTGAATAACTTCTTCATCAAGTGCATCTTGTTATTCGTCGATGGTTTTTCATACATACCTGATAAGGTTGCCATGAGATCTATAGTCGTTCTTTCCTTGAAGACAATGTGTGCAACAGACCTCAATAGAGTCAATCGAATAACCTTCAGAACTTATCGATCCAACAAATTTCATTCAACTTCATCCATCTTTTCAGGTATTTTCCACAATAACGGAAGAAGAAGTTCCTTCCCATAAAAATAATCATCTATGTGCATTCTCTAATAAGCAAAATCTGTGTCATCAAATTTCTCGATCCCTGAAACATTCACTTCAACTGCAACAATCATTCTTCCTCAGATTTTAAACCACTCTCTAATACCAGTTGTTGATGTTGTAAGATCAAAATATACCGGTTGATGTGGTATATATATAACTCAAACAGGAGAATGATTGATGAAGTGAAAAATAGAACGAGAAAAATCACACTAGAAAAGAACAACATAACAGAACACACATATTTATGTGGTTCGACAAATTGTCTACGTCCACGGAGTTGCAGAGAATTTTACTACTTGAGGAATTTACACCAGTCGATCACGTCGACTTACAAGAGGAATCTCTCACACTTTGTTGTTATCTCTCTTCTTCTCTCTCTCTCTTCTCTTTCTATACCGAGATACACCGAAGAAGACACGATTACAAGAGAAATAAACACAATTTCTCTTCTGTCACAAACCACAAAGAAGAAGCCTAGGGAGAACAATCTTATTCTTCTTCCTTATTCTTCTTTCTACTACAAGGAACTGCTCCTCCTTGCACTTCTCTTTCTCCGCCCCGAGGAAACCTTCCTCTATTCCGAGGAAATCGAAGAACTCAAAGCGTGACTACAAAACCATTGAGAGCCACAGGAGGGAACGAAGAGATGCTTCACTTCACAATAGAGGAAGGCGGGAGTGGTTATTTGTAAAGATGTGCGACTCTCAAAAGTAAAGTAACCGCCCAAGCACAGTGAATTGTCTTCCACCGTTTCTAGGAAGGCTCGAACTCATGGACTTAAGCTCAAGCTTGATAAAATTAAACGAGCTCAAACTGAGAGCGGCTCGAGTTTGACTCGTCTACACCCCTAACCACAACAAAATTGAATTAACGAACTTAAAAGCTCCTTCGGCTCGTTTNTAGCCAAGAAACCTGTAGAGGAGCTAGAGTGTTGGGACTTACTCATCATTTCTTGAGACAAAAGACAGTAATTAGATATGGACTTGTTAGGAACAAACAAACCTTGCTCATTGGAGATTAAGAACGGAAGAAGTCCTTTGATCCTGTTAACTAGGATCTTCGCCACAATCTTCTAAGTGGATTGACATAAGCTGATGGGTCTAAACTTGGTGGGAAGATTAGCATTCTCAACCTTAGGTATAATTACAATCAGGGCGTCTTTTCTTTCCAACATTTTTCTGGTCAAGAAGAATTCCTGCACCAGAGCACACACATCCTCACGGACCATGCTCTAGAATTGTTTTAATAAGGAGTTTCTTATCTCATCCAAGCCATGGGAAAGATTGTCACCCATGCTCCTAACCGTATTCCAAATTTCATCACATGTAACCTCATGAGTAAGAGAGTCCTCAAATATGCACATTTGAGCAGTGGGAGGATCAAGAGCAGGCCAATCAGACAAAATAATCTGTTTTTTCCTCCCATTTCTTTAGAAAAAATTTTAACAATCACCTGGGGATCATCGGATGACGCCCTATCAGCAGTTTAAATTCATTTAACACCGTTTGAATTCCTCCTACCACTTGCAACCAAGTGGAAAAAATGGGAGTTAACATCTCCTTCCTTCAACCATCACACTTTAGCCCTTTGCCGCCACCAAGAGGTTATTTGGTTCAGAGCAATGATAAACTCGTGGACCTTAGCCCACAACATTTACACTTGCTCCAGTTGGAAGCCACCTTCAACACATTCCAGGTGTTATTGATTATTAATCTCCATCTTTATTTGAGCTTTTAAGAGATCCCAACTTTTTCATTTTGTCTTTACTTTAATAATATATGGCCTTCAAGATTCTACTACATTTATTGGAAAGGATCTCAGCCTTAGACCCCGTAGCTGGCTTTCTCCACTTGTTTTCCACAACCCTCCAAGCCATCAGATAAGATAATCAGGCATCTTTAAACTTGATCTATCTCTATAGATGTGGATGCTCCATCTAATGAAACATGAGGAGGATGGGTAAATGATCTGATGCAATACACAAAAGATGCTTGACATGAATATTTGGAAAGATATCAAAATCCAACGTGTTAACTAAGAAGCGGTCAAGCTGCACCCAAGTACGGTTGTTTTCAGCCTTGTTATTGCACTGCGTAAAGCGAGGGCCACTAAAGCTCCTTTCTTGTCAAGAAACATTCAAATCAAATTAAAAAGATCATTTAGAACTATATTTTCAATAAAGTTATAATCAAAGTGATCGGATGGACAAGACAGATCCGGTGCAGCAAAAGTGAACTAACCTCAGTCAAATCAAGCCTAGGTTAATCCATTAATTATAAGTTGTCTTTGAAAGCTTTCGAGGCCTAATTGGAAGGTCAAATGAATTTTTAAATCTGACAATATTATAGTCAAACTGAACATCTCGATAGGAAAAATCCAATGAGCCTATGATCACTCAATTCTGACATCATTAAGACACTCAAATTTTTACAAAACGTCGTTCGATTGAGAGAACATGGGAACATCTATGGGCCCTTCGATAGATTAGTTCAGATTCCTTTCTTATTTTAGGGAAGCTTTTCCCAGTAGAGCCTTACTGCCCTTTTAAGAGGGGATCGAGACCTTGGACCCAAACCTTGAACCAATGGAAGAGCTAAGCTTGGAGGATAATGAGTAAAACCATTGTGTTCTACACCGAAGGTTAGTAAACATTGATCACTCCTCCAACCATTGACCACCGTTTGTAGGTAGTCATCGATCACCATTTGTTGCCACCTACTTCTTACAATGAAATTACTTGTGGAGTCAAAAATTGTGTTGCAGAATCACATCGTACGATGCAGAACAAAGAATAACCCTACAGAGCAGTGCAACGGCGCACCACAAAGATGAGGCAATGCGCACCCCGATGTCGGTGTAGCAACAAACCCAACAATAACTGCTTACATCAGCCACACTTAGGATACAATGGTTTTTTTTTTTCAAACTCTTGAATCTCTCTCCTTACTGCCCCCACTAAGACCTACATGACAAACTACATTCTATGTGGTCCACAACTCCTTGCTTCAAACTCCGTCTTGTGTGGCCTACAAACATCATCAAAATGATTACAAACTTTAAAGTTTAGATCTCAGACCATATGAATTGTTTGGCATGTATATAAATCTTCAAATATTATTTGATTGACATTATTTATTTAGTGAAAAAAAAAAAGAATGGAGTAATTTTTATTTTAAAATAGATCATTTATAAAAGTTCCAATTTATAAAATTAAACAGCTGGCAAAATGTTATGTTGCCATTTGCCTCCATTTATTTAAATAATTTTTTAGATTTTTTTTAAACAGTAAACAATAAATTAAAATATGTGCTATTCTAATATCAAGAAAAAAAGTACTTTTGTATTACCGCAAATCCTTCCATTATTTTATTTCGATTATGTAGTGCTATCAATCATTCTATGTACGTATCGGATAATTTTTGAATTGTAAATAATAGTATGGGATTATTCTAGACCAGATATTATTGCATCAGGACTCCTCACGACGTAGAGTTACGTGTGGAGTCTAATGAAATCACATCATGTAGCGTTGACAAAAAAAATAAAATAAAATTTGTCTGATAACACAAGGGAATATTTCTCTCGTGTTATTCAAGTGTTATCGTGTGTTATTCAAGTGTTATTAATGTGTTACTGTGTCATTATAATATCGAAAGTACTCTCAGAACACAATAACACTTGAATAACAAACAATAATACTTGAATAACACTGGAGGAATATTCGTTTGTGTTATCGAGCCAATTTTTTTTCTGTCACCTCCACGTGTCGTAATTTCGTTGGACTCTGCACGTAACTCTACATGCGAAGTCCTGATGCAATATTTTATCCATGTGCTCATTAATACTGTGGAAGATCAACTAATTTTAATTTAATTATCATAAAATTTGATTTAAGAAAATAAATAAATAAATAAATGACAAGAGTAACACCTAACACATAAGATAGTAAACACAATTGGCATTATCAAATTTTATTTTCTATTTTTATTTGTAAAAGTAAATTAATTTATTTTGAAAAACATTCAAAATATTTAATAATATTTTATTTTTTTCTTAGAAAAATTATAGCCATCAAAAAAATTTTCCATGATGATTTATAATCATAAAAAAAAATTATGTTAACATGTACATGAATACATATCTAACATCTAAACTTTTGATTTATATATTTATAACACTCAAATTATTAATATCATATTAAAAATATCATTATTATTATCTTGTTAGAAGTAACATACATTTTTCAATGCTTAAGTGTTATAAATATAAAAAAAATTGAAGATTAAATATTTAGATGTGTAAATAAATAAGAATTATATGATATGTATCATGCATGTATGTAAATATTTCCTTAAAATTTTGGGATAAATCAAAGGTGGAATTAGTATCAATTTAGTTTGCAATTAGTCACTCAAAAATTAATTTTTTTTATAGGGTCATTTAATATATAACACATAATTCTTATGTGCTTGCATATCTCGCACAAAAGAGGAAGGCGGGAGTGGTTATTTGTAAAGAGGTGCGACTCTCAAAAGTAAAGTAACCGCCCAAGCACAATGGATCGTGCTCCACCGTTTCTAACAATGCTCGAACTCATGGACTTAAGCTCAAGCTTGTTAAAATTAAACGAGCTCAAACTGAGAGCGGCTCTAGTTTGACTCGTCTACACCCCTAACCACAACAAAATTGAATTAACGAACTTAAAAGCTCCTTCGGCTCGTTTAAGTGATTAATACTTTATCAAATCTTAGCAAATTTAAATAATGTGGTTGATACATAATTTGTTTTCTACTATAAAAACTCATTAATTTTTATGTGCTCTGTTGCTTTCAAGGCCAAGTGAGATTTTTCCTCTTCGAATTTGGCCACGGCTTGCAATTTAAAGAAAACTGTCAAATCACTTATTTTCCAATGCGGAACTCAAGGAAAAAACTACGCTTTGACGTTTCAGGACATAAAGGGCTGAGAAAATCAGGCCATTTGCATGCATGGCAACAAATTCCAATGTTTTTACATATCTAACACATAAACTCCATACTAAACTTTAAATTAGTTGCATTTTTGAAGTGATGTGAANGAAGGGCTGAGAAAATCAGGCCATTTGCATGTATGGCACCAAATTCCTATGTTTTTACATATCTAACACATAAACTCCATACTAAACTTTAAATTAGTTGCATTTTTGAAGTGATGTGAATACATATGAATTGAGGTGTATGTATGTAGATCATCTTAAATAGTAAACAAAGTGGTGCACTTCAATTTACTTGACATCATTTACCATGCTTTATTAATGATGATTTGCTTTGTTTTTAAGGCTGTGATCATTGTTTTGAAATTTTGAGATTATACCTTATTGGTTGATTTGTGTAAAAGGTTAGAAAACATGTTACAATTATTTTCATTCATGCTTCAACTTAATTGTAACTTCAGCCACATTGATACTCGACATTATATGGCAATCGAAATGTACAATGAAAACAGTATTACAAGCTTTATTATTTTAGGATAGCTAATTGTTTAGCACAAACATGTTTTTAAATATTTTGAGACAATATGATCATTTGTAGATATTGTGAACTTAAATTTTGTACTTTTGAGCCTAAATAAAATCTCTTAAAGTTGTTTTGATCTATTTCAGGATAGTTTAAATTAAGACTTTTTAATATTTGAGTGATATTTTGGCTTTCATAAAATATAAAATTATGATTGAGCGGAAAAAACATATTTTCTCAATGAATTAATCATATTAACGCTCATAGAGTCCTCTTTCGTTAAATTTTTCAAAAAATTATGATTTTTGTTATAAATTTTTAAGAAGATGATTATTATTATGCTCAAGAATCTATATTGGTACCTAATATGCTACCACAAAATAATTCATTTAATTAAATATAATTTTTTTCTTAATTTTTAGATCTTGAAGCATTCAAGTCTTTGAGTTAACTTTTGGAATTAACTATAAGATAATACATGCTATATTTTGAACAAATTTTTAGTTAAGATGATGTTGTTTAATGAAATGAACCCAATGATGCTAAAAATTATGAACTTCAATCCAAATTGACTTAAATTAGGAACCATTATTTAAAAATTTTGAAGCTAGCTTATGTGTTAATTGTCCTCATATATATTATGTGCATGGTCAAAACAAGCACAATGATTTTTTTCAATATATTAAGACAAAAAGATGTTATTAAAAAAAAAAACAAATAATTAAAAGGTTGATTTTGAATTATTTGATGGCGCGTTCAAATTTTTGACAAAAATGATAACAATTCTTCTTCAAAAAGTTTTTGAACAAACATATTTTTATAATTTTACGTAGACATTTTGGATGAAAGGATTCTTAAATTTTGAAGATTCTCCAATGACTCTACATGATCATTATCAACTTTTGATCAATATAGAACTCCATCATTGCCGCTTCCTGATGCTTAATGTTGTCATTCTTTGATATTAGTGCTTGATTAAGATTGTCTCCTATCATGTCCATTCTAATGACCATAGAAAAAGTAACATTAAACTTGGGCACACTTACTATCAAAAAAGCAACTAAGCTTATTGTCAGTTATGCCCCAAAATTGTTTTACTAGAGTTCATCTGTTTCTAAAGTTTTCCAATTAAAGAGTGATGATTGTTTCCCATCAACAACCAATGTCTAAAACCAACCTTCTATGTTGCTTGCTCTCTCTAGCAATCAGAAGAACAATTGAGGTGGTCATTGGTTTTTGATCAACTTTAGTTCTTCATCATCTATCTTTGCTTGATACCTATTTGCAAGTGATATTTATTTTCCATCATACCAATCACTTGACCTTACCTTCTATATAAAAATAATAGAGTAAATCATCACCTAACTTCCAATGTTCTTCATCAATTATCGTTAGATGCACATTAAGTTGACATCTGATAGTTGTTATTTTGTTAACTATGACACCAATTTTCACCTTATTGATCATCTAATCTACCATACAATTAAGAGAATAATTAATTCGCCCACTGACTCTTGCTTAATGACAAACACTTATAGCAATCTATCTTAAGTAATGAGCAATAAAAAAATATAATAGGGAATCATAGGTTCGGTTGAAAAAAAAACTAATTCTCATCGTGCTCTTATTAGGCTAATTAAAAACACTTTTTTGAATCTTTCATTAAATAAGATAGTCGAGCGTGACCAAAGATTTTGAGTTTGATTTATAATCGAGTCGAACACGAATAGAAATTTATGTGATTATGTTGGGCTTATTTTGTATCAAATATTTGAGTAATTAAATAATTGATATTTATCAATATTTTCATATATTTATATTAACTATATAAATCATGAATTTGTGATAAAATTTAATTTTTTAATTTTTTTTATGTTTTCTTTGAGATACTTAAAATTGAGTTTTTTTTTTTCAAATATTTCAAGCTAAACAAAAGCCAAACACAATCCACACATAAATTCAAATGAATCAATCACAAATATGCTATTCACGAATAATTACAAACAAAAATGTTCAAACGAGCAAAACAAAAATAGATGATAGATTCTTGTTCGCTCATTTACACTCCTAGACATACTCGAAGATTCTAAACCCCTAAAATGTTAGAATAAGTTCACTTTTAAACAGCCATAAGTGCCCACAAAATAGCATTTAAGCCTTCCCTATGCCCCCCTCATGCACAATCTCATGAATAAAAGCTCATGAATCCAAACCCATTTAGATCACATAGACTCTAATCAAAAGATGTAGCAAGTTAGTTTATTTTAATGCTCTTAATACTTTGATGGTGGCCTTCTTGTCTGTATCTTGATACAATCAGTGTACTGTTGATTGAAATGTCTCCACCCATTCTACTAAGAAATTAATTACAGCCTCTCTTATGATCTAATTTAGACTTTAATGATTCCATTATCACTAATTAAATTGGCCTTTAATTCATAGCATTAACTGCTATGAAAATTGTTTAGCATTAGGTAGAGATTAATAATTTGGATTAATCTCTTTTTTTATAGGAAAATTATTCAAATTCAAAAAATAAACAATAATACACTTGTGTGCCTTTGTTGGTGCCCTTTGTTTGGAGTAAAAGAATGGACACGTTACTTTGAGACTCGATATGCATACGAATTCGGTGGTATGCATGCAAATCTCTCTAAATTAAAATTATTTATTAAAACACTTCTTTATTTACTACAANATGCTATGAAAATTGTAAAGTATTAGGGAGTGATTAATAATTCGGATTAATCTCTTTTTTTTATAGGAAAATTATTCAAATTCAAAAAATAAACAATAAAAAACTTGTGTGCATTTGTTGGTGCCCTTTGTTTGGAGTAAAAGAATGGAGACGTTACTTTGAGACTCGATACGCATAAGAATTCGGTGGTATGCATGCAAATCTCTCTAAATTAAAATTATTTATTAAAACACTTCTTTATTTACTACAAAATTGTCTTCCCTCAAATCTTATTCTCTCTTTCTATTTTGCATCCTTAACTACTTATAAACATGAACGACATAAGTTAATATCACCGGGAAAATAAATTTTTTTAATCTTAATTTTTAATACATATGTGCATATATACAAATATCTCTGTTCAAATTTCATAAGTACATTAAACTATGGTGTTCATATCATTCGTGAGTTCATACAGTCTAATAAAAAATTTGTATTGTAGAAAGAAAATGAGAGATAGAGAGAGAGGTGTATGCATGTCTTGAGAGGAATTCTTATCTCTAGTAAGACAGAAAAGTTAGGTCCCTCAGAGCTTCCATGAGTTACAATATATCAGAGAGCAACAGAGATGAATTCTCTTTAGGGAGCAAAAGGAATTAGACACTCTCTTATCTCCTTTTCGCATGATACATCTCGTGTTGTACTCTGCCCATATTTCGTCTCTCTTCGAAAATATATAAGGTTATATGTATTGACAAACTTGAAAAGGAGCATGAGTCTATTCCTTAGGAGTCGCCTTTTGTCCTCCTCCGAGGGAGTTTCAAGGCTGAGCTCCATGAATCTGTCAAAACTATTTATAACAGGAGACAAATGTCTCTTCTCTATTAAAGTTTTTGGGCAATTATTCATGCTTTCTTCTAAGTTATCCGACAATAAGTCATCATATTCAAGCATCTCAATCAGCTCGATCATAGATTTTGCAGTAGTTTTCTTCCCACTAGAGGATTTCTTTACCTCAGCATTCTCCCGCCTTAATTCTCGAACACTGGTCTCGTCACTCCGGGACTTTTCATCAACCGCCAGCAATTGAGCTTTCGATAGCTCCGACAAATCCACAACTTTTATCTTCAAACTCTCAATTTGGGATATATAGACTATGAGGTCCAGTGGATCGTTTGAATGTCACAAAATAAAGCACGAGTTCTCTAGCTATAACTCCATAAACTTATGATCTAATTCAGCACTTTTAGGCCTGAGGTTTGTCATCGCCATATCAGCCGANCTTTTAGGCCTGAGCTTTGTCATCGCCATATCAGCCGATCCCAATTTATGAACTAACTCTTCCTGAGCCGTGGTTATTTCACAAAGAGAATGATGAAGTTGGCGATTGGATTTTAAAATCAAAATACTCGCATTATTAGGCATTTGCCAAACCCTTCATTTTAATAGTATGCAGAAGTCATTGAGTGTAGAGAATAAAAAACACCTTTGATTTTTCATTCTCTAGTTTATGAGAGCTTTCTTTGTGAAAACTTCTCATATGTGAGTCAAATAAATGAAGGTGGGTATATCATTATGACGCATAATAATGTGCTAGTACACCTCACCATCTCTGAGCCCAAACACAATAGACGTCGTTCAGATAGGTTGATTTGTCATCAAGTAGGTCTTGGTTGCATAAAAATATATATTTTGTAGCATNAATGACTGCGAGGGAATATTTAATATTCTTATATTCTACTATCAAATCTCTTTTTAGCTTTGTGGTTAAATATGATTTTTTTTTGGTTTTTTACGCAATCTGAAACTTCTAGATGATCTTTTTTGCATATATATATTTATATATACGTGTGTGTGTTATATATCTTAAAAAGGATAGTTAAATTATGGTTGAAAAGGACAATTATCATAAGAGTTACTTCAAAATATTAATTTTATATGTTATTATTTTTCTTTAAAGTTAACTCGTCGCACCAACACAAAATACTCCCGACATATATAAACTCTATTGAACCAACTGACTCAAAAACGCTTAAGTAGAACATAATAACAAAATCTTAAGTTACTGATGTTGCAAATAGGTGGCACTAAGGAGAACTTCTGAGTTGTCCATGACTCTTTGAATTTTCAAATATCTTCTTTTGATAGATTTTGGATAATGATGGGGTCCACCACTAGTTTTTGTCTGTCGGATGGAGATTCTTCTTTTGGGCAATTGTTTTTTATAATCTTCTCAATTGTCAGTTACATCATCACTAACAATTAATACCTTGTCATTTTTTCTGCATCTGATTTTCATTTTCTTCAAGTAAATTGTCAAACTGATTTTGTGGTCTTTCTTTAATTTTGTCAATAGATTCATTATGAATTTCCTTTTTAATTGCTGATACAAATTTTTAATGAAATATCTTTTTTAGTTTGATTTTTAAGCATACTTGTTTTATTAGTTTGAATTATTTTATTAGTGTAAATAACATTTTCTTCAATTTGAATGGTTGTCGATCATTTTAATGAATAATTTATGTGCAAACATTTACAATTTAATGCATCATGTTAGATTTCAAGATTCCATGATCGAATGCATGGAATTTGACATTGAGTGAAAAAATAAAAATATGATTGGCCTTCTATCAATATACAATTGGAATTTCAAATATGTAGGGAGAGATTCAACACATTGAGAATAAGTATTTGATCGTAAGTTGCAAGTTTTTGGTTACAACACAATTATTCCATCGTTGATAAAACCAATATGAAATATCATTGTATAAGATCTCAAATATTATTACAAACATCCATGATTGTTTTCGTATTGGATTAATAACAAGAAATGTCTAAATAATGACTTCAATATAATTCCGGTAATTAAAAGAAATAGATTTTTTCAAAAAAATTGAGATTTTGGATATTTATATGGAATTATCTTAATTTGATGTGAAGTAAGACCTCATTCTTTACGATTAATATTTTTATGAATTGTAGTTTTGCTATAAGTGATAATTTTTTTTTTTCATTATAACCATTTTGAACTTTGACACATTTAAGGGAGATAAGTATTGCTTCACACATATTACGATCATAAAAGTATTCATGAGTGATACGCCACAAACAAATTTTCATCATCCAACACAAATCTCGAGACATGACATGGATCCCAAGATGATTTTTTTAGCAAGAAAAGTTCAAATCTTGATAAAAATTTATCCAGAGCTCTGATTTCAGCAAATTTATAATCAAACTGACCGGCTTGATGAGGCAGACCTAATGATATACAAACTAGTTCAATCCGAGTTAAATCAAGCTCAGATCAAGTCATTAAACTACCATTGAAAGATATCTGGAAACATTTTAAATGTCAAACAGATGTCAACACTAGCAAATATATACTCGAATCAAACGTCTCGACATGACAAATCCAACGAGCTTAAGATCACTCAATTCCAACATCGTTAATGCACTCAAATGTCCATAAAATGCAGCATGATCCAAAGAAACTCTCTGGATTGTTTGATCAAAATGGTTGATATTCCTGCATTAATTGCACCCAGAACACTATAAATTGATCCCCACCTCTCAATGAGGGAAACTAAAGTATAGAGAGAAAACCTGAGGCCTTGAGGAGAAGCTGTTGCTCAGCATCACCGCCAACCGTCGTCGACCCTCGCCCACCTCCGACGACCATCGCCGACCGTCGTCGACCACAAACCTCCGTCGTCGACCACTGCCAACCGTCGTCGATCACCGCTGACCGTCNCGTTGAAATCAGCGGGAAATTAAGTTTTTTTCAGTCTTAATTTTTAATACATATGTGCATATATACAAATATCTCTGTTCAAATTTCATAAGTATGTTAAACTATGGTGTTCATACTATTCATGAGTTCATACAGTCTGATAAAAAATTTGTATTGTAGAAAGAAAATGAGAGAGAGAGAGGTGTATGCATGTCTTGAGAGGAATTCTTATCTCTAGTAAGACAAAAAAGTTAGGTCCCTCGGAGCTTCCATGAGTTAATATATCAGAGAGCAACAGAGATGAATTCTCTTTAGGAAGCAAAAGGAGTTAGACACTCTCTTATCTCCTTTTCGCATAATACATCTAGTGTTGTACTCTGCCCATATTTCGTCTCTTTTCAAAAATATATAAGGTTATATGTATTGACAAACTTGAAAAGGAACATGAGTCTATTCCTTATGAATCGCCTTTTGTCCTCCTCCGAGGGAGTTTCAAGGCTGAGCTTCATGAATCTGTCAAAATTATTTATAACAGAAGACAAATGTCTCTTCTCTATTAAAGTTTTTGGGCAATTATTCATGCTTTCTTCTAAGTTATCCGACAATAAGTCATCATATTCAAGCATCTCAATCAGCTCGATCACAAATTCTGCAGTGGTTTTCTTCCCACTAGAGGACTTCCTTACCTCAGCATTCTCCCGCCTTAATTCTCGAACAATGGTCTCGTCGCTCCGGGACTTTTCATCAACCGCCAACAATTGAGCTTTCGATAGCTCCGACAAATCCACAACTTTCATCTTCAAACTCTCAATTTGTGATATATAGACTATGAGGTCCAGTGGATCGTTTGAATGTCACAAAATAAAGCACGAGTTCTCTAGCTATAACTCCATAAACTTATGATCTAATTCAGCAATTTTAGGCCTGAGGTTTGTCATCGCCATATCAGCCGATCCCAATTTATGAACTACCTCTTCCTGAGCCGTGGTTATTTCACAAAGAGAATGATGAAGTTGGCGATTGGATTTTAAAATCAAAATACTCCCATTATTAGGCATTTGCCAAACCCTTCATTTTGATAGTATGCAGAAGTCATTGAGTCTAGAGAATAAAAAAACACCTTTGATTTTTCTTCTCTATTTTATGAGAGCTTTCTTTGTGAAAACTTCTCATATGTGAGTCAAATAAATGAAGGTGGGTATATTATTATCGTGCATAATAATGTGTTGGTACACCTCATCATCTCTGAGCCCAAACACAACAGACGTCGTTCAGATAGGTTGATTTGTCATCAAGTAGGTCTTGGTTGCATAAAAATATATATTTTGTAGCATGCTCGTGATGTAACATTAAACATATGTGAAAAATGTATTTTGTATACTGCTTGTGAATCCACATTAAGCATATGTGAAAAATGTGTATAATACTTGTGAATCCACATTAAGTATATGTGAAAAATGTATTTTATATATTGTTTTTTATTTTGGGTTTATTTTAGTTAAAAAAAAAAGTTCGAGAAAACACAAATAATACATTATTCATTGTTGTTCGCTATTCTTTCTGTCTCTTTCCATTCTTATGTTCTATTCATTGTTATGTGATTCACGGATATGTTAGAATTCAATAGTAGCAATTGCATTTACACANTGTGATGTAACATTAAACATATGTGAAAAATGTATTTTGTATATTGCTTGTGAATCCACATTAAGCATATGTGAAAAATGTGTATAATACTTGTGAGTCCACATTAAGTATATGAGAAAAGTCAACACAAATAATACATTATTCACTGTTGTTCACTATTTTTTTTTGTCTCTTTTCACTCTTATGTTCTATTCATTGTTATGTGATTCACGGATATGTTAGAATTCAATAGTAGCAATTGCATTTACACATATATACAATTCTTATGTTTTTACATATCAAACACCTAATTTTATTTTTTACATTTATACCACTAAGATCTCTTATCACATAAAAAATATCACTATTTTAACTTCTAAAAACCAAAATACTTTTTTTCATACACGTCGTAACCACTAATATATATATATATATATATATNAGTTGAAAATGACAATTATCATAAGAGTTACTTCAAAATATTAATTTCATATGCTATTATTTTTCGTTAAAATTAACTCGTCGCACCAACACAAAATACTCCTGACATATATAAACTCGATTGAACCAACAGACTCTAAAATTCTTAAGCATAACATAATAACAAAATCTTAAGTTACTGATGTTTCAAATGGGAGGCACTGAGGAGCACTTTTGAGTTGTCCATGACTTTTATACTTGCTTTGAATTTTCAAATATCTTTTTTTGATAAGTTTTGGATAATGATGGGGTCCACTACTAATTTTTGTCTGTCAGATGAGATTCTTCTTTTGGACGATTGTTTTCTATAATCTTCTCAACTGTCAGGTACATCGTCATTAACAATTAATAAATTGTCATTTTTCTACATCTGATCTTCATTTTCTTCAAGTTAATTGTCAAACTGATTTTGTAGTCTTTCTTTAATTTTATCAATAGATTCATTTGGAATTTTCTCTTTAATTGCTATAAAGATTTTTAATGAAATATCTTCTTTAGTTTGATTTTTAAACAGACTTATTTTATTAGTTTGGATTACTTTATTAATGTAAATAACATTTTCTTAGATTTGAATGGTTGTCCACCATTTTACTGAATAATTTATGTGTAAACATTTACAATTTAATGGATCATGTTGGATTTCAAGATTCCATCATCAAATGTAGGGAATTTGACATTGCATGAAAAAATAAAAATATGATTGGCCTTCTATCAAGATACAATTGGAATTTCAAATATGTAGGGAGAAGATTCAACACAATGAGAATAAGTAGCTTTGATCGGAGGGGGCAAGATTTTGGTTACAACACAATTATTCCATTGTTGATAAAACCAATGTGAAATATCATTGTATAAGATCTCAAACATTATTACAAACATCCATGATTGTTTTCGTATTGGATTAATAACAAGAAATGTCTAAATAATGACTTCAATATAATTCTGGTAATTAAAAGAAATAGATTTTTTCAAAAAAATTGAGATTTTGGATATTTATATGGAATTATCTTAATTTGATGTGAAGTAAGACCTCATTCTTTACGATTAATATTTTTATGAATTGTAGTTTTGCTATAAGTGATAGATTTTTTTTTTCATTATAACCATTTTGAACTTTGACACATTTAAGGGAGATAAGTATTGCTTCACACATATTACGATCATAAAAGTATTCATGAGTGATACGCCACAAACAAATTTTCATCATCCAACACAAATCTCGAGACATGACATGGATCCCAAGATGATTTTTTTAGCAAGAAAAGTTCAAATCTTGATAAAAATTTATCCAGAGCTCTGATTTCAGCAAATTTATAATCAAACTGACCGGCTTGATGAGGCAGACCTAATGATATACAAACTAGTTCAATCCGAGTTAAATCAAGCTCAGATCAAGTCATTAAACCACCATTGGAAGATATCTGGAAACATTTTAAATGTCAAACAGATGTCGACACTAGCAAACATATACTCGAATCAAATGTCTCGACATGACAAATCCAACGAGCTTAAGATCACTCAATTCCAATATCGTTAATGCACTCAAATGTCCATTAAATGCAGCATGATCCAAAGAAACTCTCTCGATCGTTCGATCAAAATGGTTGATATTTCTGCATTAATTGCACCCAAAACACTATAAATTGATCCCCACCTCTCAATGAGGGAAACTAAAGTATAGAGAGAAAGCCTGAGGCCTTGAGGAGAAGCTGCTGCTCAGCATCACCGCCAACCGTCGTCGACCCTCGCCCACCTCCGACGACCCTCGCCGACCGTCGTCGACCACAAACCTCCGTCGTCGACCACTGCCAACCGTCGTCGATCACCGCTGACCGTCATCGACCTCCGCCAACCGTCATCCACCAGCATTAACCACCATCGATCACCACTAACCAAACGCCGTCAGCCGACGTTGTAATCTGAAATAAATAGTTACATTTTCCCGTCTGTGGGACAAGAGTTTCTGCAATCATCAATTCAATAGTGGATTTCCGCAACTGGGTCAAACCCCATGGTTTTTCCCTTTACGGGTTTTCCATGTAAAAACTTTTGGAGTCATCACCGTTTATTTTTTTTTCATCTATGTGTGTGTTGAACTTTCATACAACACTAAGATGATAGTCTGTTCCTCTATTGTGGCAAATNTGAGTTTCTGTAATCATCAATTCAATAGTGGATTTCCGCAACTGGGTCAGACTCCATGGTTTTTCCATTTACGGGTTTTTCATGTAAAAACTTTTGGAGTCATCACCGTTTATTTCTTTTTCATCTATGTGTGTGTTGAACTTTCATACAACACTAAGATGATAGTCTGTTCCTCTATTGTGGCAAATTTTCTAGCACGCATCAGTTTGGCGTCGTCTGTGGGAAAGTCTCAATCCCATCACTGAAGTACTTGCTCAATTTCCTACATGGCCATCAGGCAAAATATTCGGGACAATGGAGTAGCTTGCTCCATCATTCCAGGGAACAACCACGAAGTCAAGGGCAACATGTTTCTTCATCTTCCCACCCTAGAAGACATTATCCAACCAACAAGGGGGTTTTGGTTCCTTCTATGGAAGAAAGAATATGTATAATGGAAGAGTCTCAACTGAAGATCATACAATTCCTACGAGGGATCCAACAATCATTGTCCACACTGATGAACGAAACTCGTTTACCATTAAATCTGCAACCTACGAGAAACATACCGCCTAGAGGAACTCTTACCGACCCTCCCGCCCAAGAAGGAGCAGTTCCCTTGCTAGGTCATGATGCTGAACTCCTACACAACACAAGTTCCACTCATCCATCTCATGCAGCTCCCCTGACACCACCACGTCTTATTACCGTTCCAGATGATGTNCCATTGTCCACACTAATGAACGAAACTCGTTTACCATTAAATCTGCAACCTACGAGAAACATACCGCCTCGAGGAACTCTTACCGACCCCCCTGCCCAAGAAGGAACAGTTCCCTTGCTAGGTCATGATGCTGAACTCCTACACAGCACAAGTTCCACTCATCCATCTCATGCAGCTCCCCTGACACCACCACGTCTTATTACCGTTCCAGATGATGTCATCTGTAATTAACTATGTCGCCTCGTCTAAGAAGAGTTCTCCCTAGAGAAAAAAATTGCTTCCACACTCATCATAACATCCATGAATCTTCTCCCTTAGCAAATGCGATCCTCCAACACCCTATCTCAACAAGCTTCAAGCTGCCAAACATTGACACATATGAAGGGATAACTGACCCCTATGAACATATTAATCATTATCGAACCATCATGCACATTCAACTTGCCTCTGACATGGTTCTATGTCAGGTGTTCCCAACCACTCTTAAGGGACAAGCTCGAACCTGGTTCTACTCTCTGTCGGGGGGCATTGTAAACACCTTTAACGAGCTTGTCATATTGTTTGTGGAGCAGTTCATAGCAAATTGATGAATCATCAATGATTCATCCCATCTCTCAGGAATTAGTCAAAGTGAAGGAGAGTCGCTCAAAGACTACTTCCGCAAGTTTTCTGTTGATGCCAGTCAAATTCCAAGCGTNACTTCCACACTCACCATAACATCCATGAATCTTCTCCCTTAGCAAATGCGATCCTCCAGCACCCTATCTCAACAAGCTTCAAGCTGTCAAACATTGACACATATGAAGGGATAACTGACCCCTATGAACATATTAATCATTATCGAACCATCATGCACATTCAACGTGCCTCTGACATGGTTTTATGTCAGGTGTTCCCAACCACTCTTAAGGGACAAGCTCGAACCTGGTTCTACTCTTTGCCGGGGGCATTGTAAATACCTTTAACGAGCTTGCCATATTGTTTGTGGAGCAGTTCATAGCAAATTGACGAATCATCAATGATTCATCCCATCTCTCAGGAATTCATCAAAGTGAAGGAGAGTCGCTCAAAGACTACTTCCGCAAGTTTTCTGTTGATGCCAGTCAAATTCCAAGCGTAGATTCAGCGTTACTTAAAGGGGGTTTTCCTTAGAGGCTCCGCCCAGGGCCCTTCTACTCATCACTGATGCGGGAGACTGTTCATTCTTATGTCGATCTTATCCACAGAGTTGAGGCCCAAATCACTGCAGACGAGACCATCAATGCACATAAGAAATAATTTGAGAAATTTGGGGGAAAGCGCAAAGGTGCCTCCAGAGACAATATTCAATCTTTGCAATGGAGAAAGTCTGAACAACCAAAGAATTGAGACCTCCTCCTTCAACCCGCGGGCTAACAAACTGAATATCGACCCAAGAAAGAGTATACACCACTCAACAAGTCACGTGCTATCATCTTGATGACTATCAAAGATGAGCAAGCTGTTAAGTGGCCTTACCCCCTATAACCTAACTCGGGAAATCAAGAATAATACTGTCATTTTGATTGAGGTTGTGGCCACACCACCGAGACATGTAAGCTCCTTAGGGAAGAAATTGAAAGATTGATTCAGCAATGATNAAGTTGAGGCCCAAATCACTGTAGACGAGGCCATCAATGCACATAAGAAATAATTTGAGAAATTTGGGGGAAAGCGCAAAGGTGTCTCCAGAGACAATATTCAATCTTCGCAATGGAGAAAGTCTGAACAACCAAAGAATTGTGACCTCCTCCTTCAACCTGCGGGCTAACAAACTGAATATCGACCCAAGAAAGAGTATACACCACTCAACACATCACGTGCTATCATCTTGATGGCTATCAAAGATGAGCAAGCTGTTAAGTGGCCTCACCCCCTATAACCTAACTCAGGAAATCAAGAATAATACTGTCATTTTGATCGAGGTTGTGGCCACACCACCGAGACATGTAAGCTCCTTAGGGAAGAAATTGAAAGATTGATTCAGTAATGATATCTTGGTCGATTTACACAAAACAAACTAACTGGTAGCGATATTGCTCCTACTGAGGGGCAATAAAGACAAAGGCAACAACCTGGGGGTCACCCAGTCTTGGACGAAATTCAAACAATTGCAAAAGGCTCATTGCTAAAAGATTAGAACAAAGATGACACTCAAGAATGGCCCAAGGGGATGTAAGATGATAATCATCGCAGTTGATTTCTAGAATATGAGAGACTACAATTTTGGTGCAAAGGAATGATTTAGACTGAGATTCAAGAATTTCTAAGAATGATTTATGAGGTGATTTAGGATCAACAAAGGAGGAAAGTTGAGATGGAGTTTGATCACCATAAAGACATTTAATAAGATTCATGCAGGGAGGATTGCTGCCACTACCTCTCCCCCTTGCCCTGAGAAAGAGTCATGAATGGAAAATTTACAGATGACAACAATTTCGGTAAAAAAATCATAACCATGCATTTGCATTTGCAATTTTTCTACTTCAAACAAATTTATATTGGTTAAGGATAAGAATTGAGCCATAGATTGATATTTATGATGATCAACCCTCTGAGAGAGGTCGTGACATTAGTCCTCCCTGCATGAATCTTACCAAATATTTTTATGGTGATCAACCTAATTCAGCTCAACCTTCTTCCTTTGTTGATTTTAAATCACCTCTCAAAAGTGCTTATGCCTCCTCTTTCGAGCATCAATAACTTTAAGCTTTTGTAATTTTATTTGTTATTATGTTATGCTTAAGGATTTTGAAGTATGTTGGCTCAATTGCGCTCTATATATATATCAGTAGTATTCCACGTTGATGTGTGCAAGAACTAAGTTCTATANCAATCATCCCTGCATGAATCTTACCAAATATTTTTATGGTGATCAACATAATTCAACTCAACCTTCTTCCTTTGTTGATTTTAAAACACCTCTCAAAAGTGCTTCTGCCTCCTCTTTCCAGCATCAATAACTTTAAGCTTTTGTAATTTTATCTGTTATTATGTTCTGCTTAAGGATTTTGAAGTAAGTTGGCTCAATTGCGCTCTATATATATATCAGTAGTATTCCACGTTGATGTGTGCAAGAACTAAGTTCTATAGCTCCTCTTTCCCATGAATTAGTAAATTCTATACATATACAATCAATCAACCTCTACCTGAATGGTCTCCAAATACATCAACTTCTTGTTTAATCGCCTCTTGATCGACTGATCCTTAGTCGACCTCGCAATCGGTTGTCTATTGTTGTTCAGTCATCCTCCCGATATTTTTATCTATTCTNGATGAATTAGTAAGTTCTATACATATACAATCAGTTAACCTCTACCTGAATGGTTTCCAAATACATCAACTTCTTGTTTAATCGCCTCTTGATCGATTGATCCTTAGTCGACCTCGCAATCGGTTGTCTATTGTTGTTCAGTCGTCCTCCCGATATTTTTATCTATTCTCGTAGAATCTGTCATGTGATGTATGCTTCGCTCGAAGATGTTCGATCCACGAAAATATCGATAACAAGTATTTTTNCAGAATCTGTCATGTGATGTATGCTTCGCTCGAAGATGTTCGATCCACGAAAATATCGATAACAAGTATTTTTATTGTACACGCATGTAAAAGACCTTAAACTCAAATATTCAGACTAACATGGCTCGGTATTTTAGAGATGAATTTCTAAACACCCATTCCACTTTTTCCAAAATTATTTATCTAAATAAATTCAAAAACTTTATAGATCTCAACAAACACTAATTACTACTAACTATTCATGACAATATGGACTATAATAAGAGCAAAAGCAGCAGAGACGATTTCATTCATATGGGATCAATTAGTTAATCCCAGTTGCCAAACACATGCTGTTTGGCAATAATTTAATCACCCTGATTCCAATATCTTTGACGGTCTAATAATTATGACTGGGTGTATTATGAAATTATATAAATTTATTGTGCCGCGATGTAAAATTATTTTGAAATTACCAAATATTCCATCTGCCTCATGAATTTTAGAAGAAGGCCAGAGAGGTCTTTGNACAATAATTTAATCACCCTGATTCCAATATCTTTGACGGTCTAACAATTATGATTGGGTGTATTATGAAATTATATAAATTATTTGTGCTGCAATATAAAATTATTTTGAAATTACCAAATATTCCATCTGCCTCATGAATTTTAGAAGAAGGCCAGAGAGGTCTTTGTGGCAATGCATTGTTCAATGTGGATTGAAGAGAAAATAGTTTAAAAGAGTAGGTGGTCGATGAGAAAAAGCGGACACGTGATAAAAGATATGGGCTCAGAAAAAGCTTCACGATGAGCAAAGCACCAATGTCATGTTTTAGGGAAATTTATTAGTGACAACTGAATGTTAGGTATTGATTTTTGTGGTATGGTTGTTTAAATAATTTAGATTGTCTAAAGAGTATGTAAAACTCAAACCCAGCTCCAGAGGGACGAACCAGTTCAGTTGCCCGACCAGCTCTAGTCGGCCTAGCCAGCTCCAGCCTGCCTAAGCAGCTTTATTCGGCCCAGCAAGCTACAGCTTGCCCGATCAGCTCAATTCGGCTAGGCCAGCTGCATTCAGGACGGCTAGCTCCGGTCGCTTGGCTAGCTCTATTCGACCCTGCCAGGCTTAGTCAATTCCTATCTATCTAGAGCAAAAGCTCAAAGTAGTCATCCGACCATCAACAAGTGACGAATTATGTCCCAAAGTTTCGAAGTGCTCCACTTAATTCCACACACATAAAAATTAATTCAAATTAGTTCCGAGGTTGATTTTCATAGTTAAATTTAACACCATGCTTCAACTTTGAGAGTATTTTATGAATGAATATTTAAAATTAAAAACATTTTTATTATTACTGTATTTTTAAATGTATTAAATTTTAAAATTTATGAATGTGGGCAAATATTTATTTTATAAAGTAGATAATCAAATGTAGTCATCCCATTTCAAGGAATATAACCAGTTTATCAATAGATTCACAGTATAAAGAATTCATTACTTAAATAAAAAGAGTAATAATAAAATACTTTATTACATTATAGATAAATACTTTATTGTGTCGTCTTATCAAACTAATTATATGAACAATATGCTCAACTTTTTCCACTACCCTTATATTGTGCCATCTCCATCTGTAGAAGGATGATTATCCTGATAGCTCCTTACCCACCAAACCCAAGCCATGGCATGCCCACCGTCATAAGAAAGATTATCTACCGCTTTGATAACTTAAGTCATATCATATATAGATTTAAAAGATTGGCAATAGGTTATTATACGAGTCTCAAGACCAACCTCATGTGCCTAAGTATTCTATCCCACATATAGTTGGGATCGAACTCGTGACCGTATGGGTCTTACAAACTCTAACAACCAAAAAGTTACAGTATACGACACACACGCACACAAATATATATTTACCGTAAGTATTTGGATTGAGAAATCATAACCTTTTTTAATTGCTAAAATACATGGCCATGAACTTAGTCACCAAAGACTATTTTAAAAGCTAATATTTTTAATTATGTAACAAGTTGCTAACAAAATAGTAATGTGAATATTGTTCTAAAATAAAATTCCAAGAAACCTAAATACCTCCTTAAGCATCTTTCTCTTACAATAAACGTTATTTTCATCGGGCATTTAAGATAAATTTTAAAGAAGATTTGCATGCACATCATTTAATCTTTTTATATTTATATTTTTTAAAATTTAAATCATTATATTTACCTAATCTCTAAATCATAAAAGATGTCACTTATTTAAGGTGAAATAAAACTTTGTGCATATATTTTGATTTGCTTAAGTACCCATTTGGGACAGCTTATAAATGCGGGCGACATTTTAAGAACGTCGCCCTAGCATTTGGATATCGCGTTTGTTGGGATTATACAGACAGGCGCGAGCGAGCCGTTTGTCTGTTTTGAAGAAACACGACAGCGGGGACAACCTTGCGGCCCGCGTTCCTTTATGGATTATTACTCGGCTACCCTTTCCCCCGCCAGCATAGAACGATCAATAGAAAGAGAAACATAGAGGTTGGGTGCAGGGACCGTGAGGAAGAAGCCCCAAATTTTAGTCCATTTTCTAGAGGAAGTGACACCATAGAAGAGGAAGAAAAAAGGAGGGATAGTTTCCAATCCTACCTTGCAGGTTTGAGGAGAGAAGTAATGGTTTCAAATCAAGCCAATCGCGAGCCGAGACGAGGAATCGAGGGACTCCTCTGCAATGGAAGAAGATGGAGAAGGTATTGCTTCTCACGAAGGAATAATAGGAGCGACTCTTTGTTTCGAATTGAAGGCGAAGTAGCAGAGGAAAAAGAAAGATGAGCTCTGTGTGGCTTTAAAACCAAATATGATAATATTTTTTAAAATTTTCTAATTTATAAATTTACTATATATGTTTAATGATTAATTATTAATAGTAAGTTTTAAATAAATTAGAATTCAAGCTTTAGGAGTTTGACTTTTAGATCGAGATTGAGAAATTGTTGGCGATTACAAAGAAAAGTTAAAGTGAGTTAAGGATTTAACATATTACTTATCAATTTAATATATGCCTAACTATTAAATTATTAATCACACTTTTAATTAAATCGGAATTTTGATAAATGAAAGAGGAAAGAATATTGTTTTTTTTTTTTTTTTGCTTTCTCTAAATTGTACAACTTATTTTTATTCGTATGTTATAGGTGAAAAACATCTAGGCTAAAGAATGTGTTAAAATGTCTTCTTTTTCTTTTTGTTTTTGTTTAATTCTTATGTCTGGACTGTAAAATTAGAGTTTTTTTCTCTGTTATGTATTAGTTTTCTTCTCTAGTAGCAAATATATTATCGAGATAGTTCTGTTGCAAACAACATTATTGCACAGGGGCAAAATGTTCATTTCTGTCTGGACTGTAAAATGAGGTTTTTTTTTCTCTGTTATGTATTAGTTTTCTTTTCTAATAACAAATATATTATCGAGACAGTTCTCTTGCAAACAACATTATTGCACATGGGCAAAATGCTCATTTATCCATAATTTATTGCACACGAGCTATTTTCAAAGAACACAGATAAAACATCAATCAACTTATCCGAATCAGCCGATAATCAATAATTTATCTTGATCAACGAATTATCAATAAATTATAGCTTCCTACAATGCACAAACTATATTTTGAAATAAAGCTTTATGCTATTTTCTCCCTTCTCTGTCCAGGCTAGGGTTTTTTGAGGCCGCCGTCATCTTCCAAATTTTCGAGATTACTCGTGGAACTCCATCGATTTTGTCGTCGCCAGCACTGGTTTGGTCACCGGCTGCGCAAAAATGCTTACTTAGTTTGCTGCTGAGCAGTCTCGTTTTACATCGAGCCGGAACTCAGCTGAGGAATCTGACAGTTTTTGGTATCAGAATGGAGGCTGCCGCTGGCCGCAGCGGATCGCTTCCCTTGCCTTCCTCCCACCCTCCACCGAGGAAGGAATGGCGTGTCATCTCAGAGCACTCTTTCCGGAAAAATGGAGGCGAGGTAAGAAAGAACTAACGTTTCTCTTATCAGCTTTTAAGTCTGGGTTTGTTTGTTAATGTATGGTTCATTTGCAGGAGTCGGAGAATTNCCATCTCAGAGCACTCTTTCCGGAAAAATGGAGGCGAGGTAAGAAAGAACTACCGTTTCTCTTATCAGCTTTTAAGTCTGGGTTTGTTTGTTAATGTATGGTTCATTTGCAGGAGTCGGAGAATTNGCATTATTCACTGTGGATTGAAGAGAAAATAGTTTAAAAGAGGAGGTGGTCGATGAGAAAAAGCGGACACGTGATAAAAGATATGGGCTCAGAAAAAGTTTCACGATGAGCAAAGCACCAATGTCATGTTTTAGGGAAATTTATTAGTGACAACTGAATGTTAGGTATTGATTTTTGTGGTATGGTGGTTTAAATAATTTAGATTGTCTAAAGAATATGTAAAACTCGACCCAGCTCCAGAGGGGCCAAACAGTTCAGTTGCCCGACCAGCTCTAGTCGGCCTAGCCAGCTCTAGCCTGCCTAAGCAGCTTTATTCGGCCCAACATGCTACAGCTTGCCCGACCAGCTCAAGTCGGCTAAGCCAACTGCATTCAGGACGACTAGCTCTGGTCGCTTGGCTAGCTCTATTCGACCCTGCCAGGCTTAGTCAATTCCCATCTGTCTAGAGCAAAAGCTCAAAATAGTCATCCCATGTCCCAAAGTTTCAAAGTGCTCCACTTAATTTCACACACTTAAAAATTAATTCAAATTAGTTCCGATGTTGATTTTCATAGTTAAATTTAACATCATGCTTCAACTTCGAGAGTATTTCATGAACGAATATTTTAAATTAAAAACATTTTTATTATTACTATATTTTTAAATGTAATAAATTTTAAAATTTGTGGATGTGGGCAAATATTTATTTTATAAAGTAAATAATCAAATGCAGTCATCCCATTTCAAGGAATATAACCAGTTTATCAATAGGTTCACAGTATAAATAATTTATTACTTAAATAAATAGAGTAATAATAAAATACTTTATTACATTATAAATAAATACTTTATTGTGTCATCTCATCAAACTAATTATATGAATAATATGCTCAACTTTTTCCACTACCCTTATATTGTGCCATCTCCATCTGTAGAAGGACGATTATCCTGATTGCTCCTTACCCACCAAACCCAAGCCATGGCATGCCCACCGTCATAAGAAAGATCATCTACCGCTTTGATAACTCAAGTCATATCATATATAGATTTAAAAGATTGGCAATAGGTTATTATACGAGTCTCAAGACCAATCTCGTGTGCCTAAGAATTCTATCCCACATATCAGTGGGATCGAACTCGTGACCGCATGGGTCTTACAAACTCTAACAATCAAAGAGTCGCGGTATGCGACACACACACACAAATATGTATTTCATAAGACCTTTTTTAATTGCTAAAATACATGGCCATGAACTTAGTCACCAAAGACTATTTTAAAAGCTAATATTTTTAATTATGTAACAAGTTGCTAACCAAATACTAATGTGAATATTGTTCTAAAATAAAATTCCAAGAAACCTAAATACCTCCTTAAGCATCTTTATCTTACAATAAACGTTATTTTCATCACGCATTTAAGATATATTTTAAAGAAGATTTGCATGCACATCATTTAATCTTTTTATATTTATATTTTTAAAATTTAAATCATTATATTTACCTAATCTCTAAATCATAAAAGATGTCACTTATTTAAGGTGAAATAAAACTTTGTGCATATATTTTGATTTGCTTAAGGACCCATTTGGGGGCATCTTGTAAGTGTGAGCGACATTTTAAAAACGTCGCTCTAGCATTTGGATATCGTGTTTGTTGAGATTATCCAGACACAAGCGAGCGAGCTGTCTCTCTATTTTGAAGAAACGCGACCGCGGGAGCAACCTTGTGGCCCGGGTTCCTTTACGGATTATTACTCGGCTACCCTTTCCCTCGCCCTCGCAGAACGATCGATAGAAAGAGAAACTTAGAGGTTGAGTGCGGGTACCGTGAGGAAGAAGCCCGCCCAAATTTTAGCCCATTTTCTAGAGGAAGTGACGCCATAGAAGAGGAAGAAGAAAGGAGGGATTGTTTGCAACCATACCTTGCAGGTTCGCGGAGAGAAATAATAGTTTCAAATCGAGTCAATCGCGAGCCGAGACGAGGAGTCGAGGGACTCCTCTGAAATGGAAGAAGATGGAGAAGGTGATGCTTCTCATGAAGGAATAATAGGAGCGACTCTTTATTTCGAATTGAAGGCGAAGTAGCAGCGGAAGAAGAAAGATGAGCTCTGTGTGGGTTTAAAACCAAACATGATAAGATTTTTTATAATTTTCTAATTTATAAATTTACTATATATGTTTAATGATTAATTATTAATAGTAAGTTTTAAATAAATCAAAATTCTAGCTTTAGGAGTTTGACTTTTAGATCGAGATTGAGAAATTGTTGGCGATTACAAAGAAAAGCTAAAGTGAGTTAAGGATTTAACATATTACTTATCAATTTAATATATGCCAAACTATTAAAATATTAATCACACTTTTAATTAAATCGGAATTTTGATAAATGAGAGAGGAAAGAATATTGTTTTTTTTTTTTTTGCTTTCTCTAAACTGTACAACTTATTTTTATTCATATGTTATAGTTGAAAAACATCTAGGCTAAAGAATGTGTTAAAATGTCTTCTTTTTCTTTATGCTCTTGTTTAATTCTTATGTCTGGACTGTAAAATGAGAGTTTTTTTTTCTCTGTTATGTATTAGTTTTCTTCTCTAGTAGCAAATATATTATCGAGACAGTTCTGTTGCAAACAACATTATTGCACAGGAGCAAAATGTTCATTTTTGCCTGGATTGTAAAATGAGGTTTTTTTTCTATGTTATGTATTAGTTTTCTTCTCTAGTAACAAATATATTTTCGAGACAATTCTGTTGTAAACAACATTATTACACAGAGTCAAAATATTCATTTATCCATAATTTATTGCACATGAGCTATTTTCAAAGAACACACATAAAACATCAATCAGCTTATCCGGATCAGCCGATAATCAATAATTTATCTTGATCAACGAATTATCAATAAATTATAGCTTCCTAGAATGCACAACTATATTTTGAAATAAAGCTTCATGCAATTTTCTCCCTTCTCTGTCCAGGCTAGGGTTTTTTGAGGCCGCCGTCATCTTCCAAATTTTCGAGATTACTCGTGGAACTCCATAGATTTTGTCGTCGCCGGCACTGGTTTGGGCACCGGCTGCGCAAAAATGCTTACTTAGTTTGCTGCTGAGCAGTCTCGTTTTACATCGAGCCGGAACTCAGCTGAGGAATCTGACAGTTTTTGGTATCAGAATGGAGGCTGCCGCTGGCCGCAGCGGATCGCTTCCCTTGCCTTCCTCCCACCCTCCACCGAGGAAGGAATGGCGTGCCATCTCAGAGCACTCTTTCCGGAAAAATGGAGGCGAGGTAAGAAAGAACTACCGTTTCTCTTATCAGCTCTTAAGTCTGGGTTTGTTTGTTAATGTATGGTTCATTTGCAGGAGTCGGAGAATTTTAAATTGGTGCAGACGGATGAGAGGACGATATATGAGGTATGCCACTGGGACAGAAGTGTGGTTTATGTTTGTTTCGTGATTGAATGAAATTGTGTGGTGATGATGCCCGCTGAAGATAAGTGTTTATTGTGGGAAGGTGCAGGAGGGAACCGGATCTGTTAACATAGATCTCAGCACGATCTCCAACAATGGAGAGGGTTTGAAAGAAGACAATTTACAGCTTAGAATTCAAGAGATAACGAGGCAGAGGGAGGATCTGCAACATTTGGAGATTGAACTGAGGGCGCAAGTTATTGCGAGGGCTGAGGTATTGGAGATGCATAACAGTTACGGGTCTCAGCTCAAGGAGCACATAGACGCCGCTGCAAAGCTTAAGGTTTCTGATCCATTTCTTGCTTTAATGATTTTTAATGCCATGGATATATCTTCCTGTAGCAGGCTGGCAGCTTGTATTTATCGTGTTCTTCATTTTATTTTGTTTTACTAATGGGCGTTCGAATGCTGTTTGTCGCTCGCGTGTTATCTTCGTCATGTATTTAAACCTTCTCCAACTGAACAGGAAAATACACTGTAGGAACTTATGCATGCCTCTTGACCAAGAAAATAGTTTTTCTAGGTTTCTTCCTGTCCCGAAGATCNAATGCCATGGATATATCTTCCTGTAGCAGGCTGGCAGCTTGTATTTATCGTGTTCTTCATTTTATTTTGTTTTACTAATGGGCGTTCGAATGCTGTTTGTTGCTCGCGTGTTATCTTCGTAATGTATTTAAACCTTCTCCAACTGAACAGGAAAATGCACTGTAGGAACTTATGCATGCCTCTTGACCAAGAAAATAGTTTTTCTAGGTTTCTTCCTGTCCCGAAGATCTTCATTGAAGTGAGTATTTGCATGGTCTTTTTTGGTCCTTCTCTTTCCACGCATTTTTTGGGATATGGGATGAATGTGAAAAAGATTTTGTTTTCTAGCTGTAACTCTTAATGATGGACCATGTGTAAGCAAAATATCTAAGATCTTTCAAATTTTATTGTATGTCTTGTAAGGTTGTATGGTAAATTGTATACTGGCTGAAGAAGAATTTTTTGTGGAATGTTTCTAGGATTTCTAGTTTTAGTGAGGGAGGATTGAATTCTTAGCGAGCATATTGAGAGACGGGAGTTGTGGTTGTCAACTATTTTTAAAGGAAGCGGTGTTGGTTTAATGTTTAGAGAGAACAAAGAGATAGAGAAAGAGGGAGTGGGCGTGGGAGGGGGCAGAGGAGGGAGTATTGGCCCTTGCATTCGAATGGCTCGATTCNGCAAAGAGATAGAGAAAGAGGAAGTGGGCGTGGGAGGGGGCAGAGGGGGGAGTATTGGCCCTTGCATTCGAATGGCTCGATTCTCCTTGATCATGATAACATGTTAAAATTTTCCTTTGATATTAGGAGCAGACATTAAACTTGCCTTCCCTATTTTTTTAGAAAATCTTATGACTTTTCTGGCTAATTGAATTTACTTCGCACTCTCTTTTTAATTGTGAAAATTCTAGCCTCATTGATTCCAGGATGTATGTTGTGTATGAACTCCCACTGATGCAAGGTTTCCGGAGGGGTTTGTGGTGGCAGTTATTTTTCACTGTGTATGTTGAGATCATCTACCATAGGTTGCATTGCTTGTTTCTATTGGTTATAACCAGGCATTGAAGTTCCAAGGGGATTTTTTTTTTGGATTTGTCACATAGTATTGTGCATATAACAAGGAAGTCCAACATGTTATCTACCTTCTTCTNTAAGGGGTTTTTTTTTTTTTTGGATTTGTCACATAGTATTGTGCATATAACAAGGAAGTCCAACATGTTATCTACCTTCTTCTTTATAATCTAGAAAAAAATTTCCATGCTTGCCTTTCAGTTTATTTTTTTTTGTTCTTAATGCTATCACTCTGACATTTTATGGGAAAGTACACGGTGTTATATTATCATAATGTCCAGTGTTATTGGTTTGGAATGCATTGCAACTGTACCTCGATGATATGGGTCAAGGTCATCCAAATCCTTGATTGGATGCTTAGGTTCTATACTGGTGTATGCAAATATGTTGAAATTTGTTTTGTTTGGAAAGCCTTAATATTTTTTCATTTTGTTGTATAGTATTAATGCTTGTTTGAAGTATTAACCTTTTTAGGAGAGTACTACCATCTATTTAAACATTAAGAAGGAGAGAGATTAAATCCATTTTCAATGAAGGATAATTATAATGAATAAGATAAATTTTATTTGGAAAGTTTTAATATTTTTACATTTTGATGTAAAGTATTAATGTTTGTTTGAAGTATCAACCTTTTTAGGAGAGTAATGCCACATATTTAAAGATAGGAGATCCATTTTAAATAAAGGATAATTGTAATGAATAAGATGAATTTTAATTAATGATTTTTTTTTTTTCATTTTGCTGTAAAGTATTAATGCTTGTTTTAAGCATAAACCTTTTTAGGAGAGTAATACCATCTATTTAAAGACACGAGATCCATTTTTAATGAAGTATAATTGTAATGAATTAGATAGGTTTTAATTAATGAATATTTTCTCATTCTGTTGTTAAGTATTATTGCTTGTTTGAAGTATTATACTTCTTAGTTGAGTAATATCATCTTTCAAAAAAGTATTCATTTTGTTGTAATGAATAAGATGAGCTCCATTTTGTTTGGGAAGTCTTAATATTTTTCTATTTTGTTGTAAAGTATTAATGCTTGTTTGAAGTATTAATCTTTTTAGGAGAGTGATACCATCTGTTTAAACGTTAGGAAGGTGAGAGATGAGATACATTTTCGATGAAGGATAATCATAATGAATAAGATAAATTTTAATGAATGAAATTCCACTTACATTTTCTAAAATTTAGAGCTTTTTTTCTTGTAGTAGATTTTTCTAACTTGTCAGGGTTGAATTATTTTTATTTTTTTCTTTTGTAATTGCAAATTTGTTTTGTGCATCATTTATCTTTAATGTTTACTTGGCATCAAAGCCCAAAGTAGAGGATGCTGCTTCGAACGAAACATCAAGTCCCTTTTGCAAGAAATTATTATGGAGGACATGCACCACGAGATCCAAGCACTTCAACAATTTCTTGTGGATTATGAGTAGGGAGGGTGTTTGTAACACAAAATATGAAGAGGGCCAAAAAGAGGAGGAAAATATATTCTTTCAAACGGTTCACAATGACTCAAAAGGAGTTATTATGTTTTCTCTAAAAATCTTGAGATAATATCAAGTCTTTGCTTGAAGGTGGATATTACATATTCTGAAGACCGGCTCAATCTTAATGTTTTTATTGAATAGATGCATATTTTAGTTATAAAGAAATTTCCTACCAGCACAAGGTGAAGCTTGTTGTATTCTAACCAAGATAGATGCACCCATGTGTTAAGAGATTTTGAATCGCAACCCTTTGTGATGGAAAGAGCAAGATTACTACATGTGAAAAGATAAATAAAGAACTAAAATAATAGTACCACCTGAATTATCATTTATTGAACATATTTCTTAAATTCATTACCTTTAGTGGAAGGATTTATCCATTAAGAATTAAAACACCTATTTTGAGCAATTAATGATGAAGTGTAATGCTTTTGAACAAGAATAACATATGTTTGCTAGGTTCCTTGGAGGATGACACCCAAGAATCATGAATGTAGGCCAATTATAATTGGACATGTTTTAATTTAGTTTAGTTCTCAACGAAGATTGAATGGCAATAATGAAACTTTATATTCAATGTTTTAAAACCATCAATAGGGGTGGTCTTCACGAGGATGTCATGAATAGGCCCATAGAATTGGCATTTAAGTTTGTGAAACCAACCTCATACTATAGAAATTGGAATATCAACTTGTTTTTGAAGCTTCAAACATGTCCCAACTATCATGTGATTTGCAGATGAAAATTATTTTTTTTGTTTTTAGGTGTTAAACACAATGATAGTAAGGGAAGGATCTTTGTTTGTAGCATTGAATTTTTCATACTTGCTACATCATATAGGGTAAAGTGTGCAACATCATTATTGGTCAGGGGAGTTGTGACTTCTGTGAATGTCATATTTAGGGTGGTGGTGGTGGAGAAACTGTGCCTGCAAAAAAATGAGCATCTAAAGATTTGGAAGTTATCGTGCTTGAAGAAGGGGAATGGAATAAAGCCGGTGAACTTATGCCCGGTGAACTTATGCCCGGTTCACTTCTCAATTTGGAAAAAAAATTTCAAGTAGAGTTTCCAATTCCATGATCGGATGACTTGCTCGACCAATTATGTAAATTGTTCATTTTTTTCAAGTTTGATTTAAGTAGAAAATATCACCATATTGTATAAGATCGATTGATAAGTGGAATACAACATTCTAAATAAGTGATTGGCCTTAGGAGAGGACGGTTATGTCTTAAGACTCTATGATGCCTTTGACATTTTATGAGACTCATTAACATAAGTTTTTTGACCTTAAATTATAATATTCATTACTTTCAAGGCATTTTAGTTTATAACCACAATTTGGATGGACATGGACAATACATCCAAAAAAAATTTCAAGTTTTTCTATCCATTCAAAAAAGTGTTTCTATGCAAATAGAGTAAATTTTATAGTTCATTTAACCACTTATGCACATATTGAGATAAATAAAACGAAGGTTGAAGCCACCCCTGATTAGCCAATTGAAGGATCCTTAACCGAAACGATGTCTTTTCCATGGTTGGTGTTCTTTTATTGATATGTCATGCATTTTAGCTTCATAATTGTGCCAATAATTGAGGATGATTTCACTTTGTTTCCAACCACACATGCAATTTTGAAATCCCAAGGTAACGAATCTGTTGAGGCCTCAATGTTGGCTCACCTCGATTTCAACAAGGTCTTTGAGGTGGACCGTGATGCCTTAAATGTGGGAATTGGTGCTCTATTTGAGCAGAGGATGTTACGTTGGCACGTAGTTTAAGGGAAAATTTGTTTTTTGTACGCATATGGACCATTTAGTTTAGTATTATTATTATTGTTTGAAATAGGCTTGTTATGTCTAGGATTCAGTATATGATTTTATGTATGAGATTGAGCCGTGCGTTTTAGGTTTAGTGTTTGGGAGAGATTTTCTATCTCAAATTGTAGGAATTGGGAGAGATCGCATACCTCTCGAATTGTATGTGCTTATTTTTGTACTCTTGTTGAGTTGTTGGAATTATTGAAGAAAAAATTGAGTTTGTCCTATTTTTTTAAGAAAATAGTGCTGAATTTTGCCTCAATCGCAGCTCAAGATTCTGGGAATTAGATCCATATAAGAAAGGATACTCTCGGCTTACCAATAATTTTAACATAGGGTCACACGATCGCTCGATTAAACATCTTTGCATACGGTCGTGATCAAAGCTCTGCTTGTTGCCTTCGTGACCAAACACTGTGATACAATCACTATCAGAGGTTGCCAGGAAAGCATCGATGAGATCACAAAATACAGTTATCGAAATCGGCAAATCACAACATTCTAGAACCCGTACCTGTTGTCTTTGTTGTCGGATGGAGCGGGAGGATGAGAAAGACGCAAGTTTTGGGTTAACATGAGTTTATCGCCTTTGTTGACAAACTGAGCTAGAGGAGGAGAAAGACATAAGTGCGGGTTGTAGGATTGCTTCAGCTTACAGATGGGATCGTGGAACTCTACGATTTGGTTGTATAGGGACTTTTTGAAGTCAGTGATTGGATCCGACAACCAGCGTCCACTAGTGATAGGGAGTTAATGATAGCTAAGAAAAGAGATGATTTGGATAATAAATTAGAGTAAGAGATCAACCAAATCAGATATGGGATGGAAGATATGTTCGCCGTTATAGAGGACATGTTTTCTTTCATGGAGAACCGAATGGATCGATTCGAGAGCATGAGGAAAATTCGAGCGATGATAAAGAAGCTTATTGAGATACAATCCAAGACTTTGCTGGTAGTTCAATTTGTAAACCCTACTCAAAGGAAAGCATCCACTATCACGAACCTCCCCTCAGGGATTCAATTAGGGTTGAATTAGAGATTTTTGATGGAGACGGTTGTTGACCTCACTTTTTGTTGATGTCTAGTCTCTCTTATTTAGAAGCCTAGGATCTAGTCATATGATTTTCTTGTTGACTATCACAAAAGACTAGTGATGGAGCTCTCACCATTAGAAATTCTAAAACTCTTCTTTGCTCATCTTGAAGTTTGACATCTGGTTATGACCTCTAGCACTTAGTAAGTGGAGCCAATATGGGGAGCTCAAGAGGTGTCCCTATAAGACTGTTTTGCTTTAGGGTTAGCTCTGGGTGGTGTGTTCTTGGTCAGTCTTTCACACAAACACTTGATACTCTTCACCTTCACTCACAACCTCAACACTTAGCCAAACATGCCTAGCTTGATCNCAAAATTTTCAAGTTTTTCTATCCATTCAAAAAAGTGTTTCTATACAAATAGAGTAAATTTTATAGTTCATTTAACCGCTTATGCATATATTGAGATAAATAAAACGGAGGTTGAAGCCACCCATGATTAGCCAATTGAAGGATCCTTAACCGAAACGATGTCTTTTCCATGGTTGGTGTTCTTTTATTGATACGTCATGCATTTTAGCTTCATAATTGTGCCAATAATTGAGGATGATTTCAATTTGTTTCCAACTACACATGCAATTTTGAAATCCCACGGTAACGAATCTGTTGAGGCCTCAATGTTGGCTCACCTCGATTTCAACAAGGTCTTTGAGGTGGACCGTGATGCCTTAAATGCGGGAATTGATGCTCTATTTGAGCAGAGGATGTTACGTTGGCACGTAGTCTAAGGGAAAATTTGTTTTTTGTACGCATATGGACAATTTAGTTCATTATTATTATTATTATTGTTTGTTATAAATAGGCTTGTTATGTCTAGGATTTGGTATATGATTTTATGTATGAGATTGAGCCGTGCGTTTTAGGTTTAGTGTTTGGGAGAGGTTTCCTTTCTCAAATTGTAGGAATTGGGAGAGATCGCATACCTCTCGGATTGTAGGTGCTTATTTTTGTACTCTTGTTGAGTTGTTGGAATTATTGAAGAAAAAATTGAGTTTGTTCTATTTTTTCAAGAAAATAGTGCTGAATTTTGCCTCAAATTGCAGCTCAAGATTCTGGGAATTAGATCCATATAAAAAAGGATACTCTCGGCTTACCGATAATTTTAACATAGAGTTACACGATCGCTCGATTAAATATCTTTGCATACGGTCGTGATCAGAGCTCTGCTTGTTGCCTTCGTGACCAAACACCGCGATACAATCACTATCAGAGGTTGCCAGGAAAGCATCGACGAGATCACAACATACAGTTATCGAAACCGGCAAATCACAACATTCTGGAACCCGTAATTGTTGTCTTTGTTGTCAAATGGAGCGGGAGGATGAGAAAGACGCAAGTTTTAGGTTAACATGAGTTTATCGCCTTTGTTGACAAACTAAGCTCGAGGAGGAGAAAGACATAAGTACAGGATGTAGGATTGCTTCAACTTACAGATGGGATCGTGGAACTCTACGATCTGGTCGTATAGGGACTTTTTGAAGTTAGTGATTGGATCCGACAACCAGCGTCCACTAGTGATAGGGAGTTAATGATAGCTAAGAAAAGAGATGATTTGGATAAGAAATTAGAGTAAGAGATCAACCAAATCAGATATGGGATGGAAGAAATGTTCGCCGCTATAGAGGACATGTTTTCTTTCATGGAGACCAAATAGATCGATTCGAGAGCATGAGGAAAATTCGAGCGATGATAAAGAAGCTTATTGAGATACAATCCAAGACTTCGCTGGTAGTTCAATTTGTAAACCCTACTCAAAGGGTTGACCAGAGATTCATTGGCGAAATTGAAAGGAAAAGAAATCGAACACGAGGAGCATGAGGGAAGCATCCACTATCACGAACCTCCCCTCAGGGATTCGATTAGGGTTGAATTAGAGATTTTTTATGGAGACGATTATTGACCTCACTTTTTGTTGATGTCTAGTCTCTCTTCTTTAGAAGCCTAGGATTTAGCCATATGATTTTCCTGTTGACTATCAAGAAAGACTAGTGATGGAGCCCTCACCATTAGAAATTCTAAAACTCTTCTTTGTTCATCTTGAAGCTTCACATCTGATTATGACCTCTAGCACTTAGTAGGTGGAGCCAATATGGGGGAGCTCAAGAGGTGTCCCTATAGGACTGTTTTGCTTTAGGGTTAGCTCTGGGTGGTGTGTTCTTGGTTAGTCTGTCACACAAACACTTGATACTCTTCACCTTCACTCACAACCTCAACACTTAGCCAAACATGCCTAGCTTGATCCCTTACTCTATTGGAAACTCATGTGGATGATCCCCTAAACCATTAGCTCTGGGCTAGGGTTTGGTTAGGACCAACACATGGAGGGTCCATAATGGGAGTTCCCTTGATCTCATGGCTCCGAAAATGGTGATTTTATGATTAGCATCCTTAATTCATCTCATCCATCCATATGTTGAAAAAATAGCTCCAATACCAAATGTTAATTGAAACTTAACTATANGGTTTGGCTAGGACTAGCACATGGAGGATCCATAATGGGAGTTCCCTTGATCTCATGGCTCCAAAAAGGGTGATTTTATGATTAGTTAATTCATCTCATCCATCCATATGTTGAAAAAATAGCTCCAATACCAAATGTTAATTGAAACTTAACTATAGTATCTGATGACCTTCCAATATATTTTGATGTTTGTTGAGGTTGCACAACTCCTAGTTGAAGAGTGGATTTGAGTTTGGTGTTTTCTGGGGCTTTTACCGGTAGCCAGTTAGTGTTTATGGTTGGTTGATAGTGTTAAGGTTCATGGAAGGTGGGTTGAGGGAGTTATGACTTTATATGTTGGAGTGGGAGAGTTCAAAGTTCTTGTACAATAACTGAGAGATTAGGGTTTTTTTTTTTACTGAGAGTACCATGATTCTCGCTTAAGCGAGGAGAGAGGTTTGGGGCAGGTGGATTGAGGGAAGAGTAATATTNTTAGTGAGAGTACCATGATTCTCGCTTAAGCGAGGAGAGAGGTTTGGGGCAGGTGGATTGAGGGAAGAGTAATATTTGATGTAATTATTTACCTAAAACATCAAGCCAAAGAATTATCATGAAATGATCCTGTTGTGCTCAATAAGAATATCCTATTTTAGTGTACTAAGAAATATCACAGAAGATAATATTATACTTTTGGTGTAGCCTTTCATATACTTTACCAAAGATGCAACACATTATTACAGCCTGATTTTACTTTCATGTAGCCATTCTTCCATGGTATTGTCACCTGTAGTCGCCTTGAAAACATCTGTTAATCTTTCATGATTCATTCTTGTAGTCTCGATCTTGCGATACACCGATGATTTGTTTATCTCTAAATTGAGATGATTAATTTTATTTATATGTTATCGTTCTACCTTATACATAGAATTGTGGTCTCAATAACAAGAAAATTGTTTTTCTACTGGTTTTGTTCCTTTTTTCTTATGTATATCATCTGCAACCAATGTACAGGAGCAACTACAAGAAAGAGAACAAGAAATACGTGAATTAGAGTTGAATTTGGAAGAGAAGAATAGAGAATTGCATGCAGTTAAGATAGACAATGAAGCGGTTTGTTTTGCCTTTTCTAACCTGAGTTCTCCTCTGTCAACAATGCTTGGACTAGTCTTCAGACGCATAGACATCACTCTCTTTTATTTTATCTTTTAGGTTTGGGCTAAAGAGGATCTCTTCAGAGAACAAAACAAAGAGCTGGCCACCTTCAGGTATGCTATTATTTCCCCTTTCTTACTTTTGTGGGCAATAGTTGTTGTGTTGGCCTTATGATCTTTCTTTGCCAACCTTCACGTTCACTAACGAATTTAATGCGTCTTAATTTCCATGATTTTTTAAAATATAATTTTGATTTGCTATACTATTATTATACTTTCATCCATAAAAACCGCTTTGTGGCTAAAACTATTACTTAAAAGTAGTAACGAACTACCAATCTGTTAACTACTATTAGTCTGTGACTCTTTGTTGCTCATGAAGCTGGCTCTGCTCAAGTGGGGCGAGATAATGCTCTAGGAGTAAGGTGATTGCCGATCCTCTCCATCCTCTGACCCAGTTCAAATCTTAAATTACAATGTACCTTTAAATATTTACCCCATCTAATTCTGTATTCCTCATATTTTAATTTCCATATAATGATTTACACTTCCTTATTTTTTTCTACAACATTGTTCCAGTAAGCATATATTTCTTTGTGTAATACAGCTAAATTCAAATTATTAATGTGAGGCTAATATCATGATACAACATTTCATGAACTTTCTGCACATTATTTTGTTACTTTTTCCTTGACTATTGAAAATCTAACATATTTTTTTTATTTAGTTCTGGTAATGACAATCTCTTCATTACACCTCTATACTCTTTTTAGATCTTATGCTATTCGTAACATTGCATTGTGCATTTTTTTGTTAAAACTATCACTTATGGCATTTGTGATAGGGATAAGCTTCTTGTGTTCGATAGAAAAACTATTACAATGTATATTCTAAAACTATTACATTTTTTTTGTTGCAGAAGGGAGCGTGATAACTCAGAGTCTGAAAGAGCCCAACTTCTTAAAAAAATTCATGGTTTCCAAGAGCATATTCAAGACAAAGAGAGTCAATTTCTTGCATTAGAAGAGCAGGTTTGTTGTTGCTTTCAACTATTACTTACTGATTTCTTGTTTCCTTGCTATTGATGATATAAAACTAATAGTTCATTTGCTTTCATTCTATTTTTTTAACCATTTGATTCTTTGAGTTTGTTAGTTTTACAGTGCTAATTTCCAGTTAATAATACCAATGTTTAAAACGACAAAATCGGGAATTTAGTTTTTTTTTCTCAGCGAGGCTTTACGCCTCGAAACAGAAGAAGGGAAGAATTATAAACTCATAAAATTAATCATAATTCATAAATATGAAAATTTACTTTAAATTCTAATATATTTAGTTATTTAAAACCATTGGATAAAAATAAATTTAAGGTATAAGTAATATTGATGAGAAAATTGGGTCAAAGTTAAATATGTAAATATTAAGTTGCTATTAAAGAGTCCACCAAGTTTTATCAAATTCGATATCAGGAAGCTGACGGGAAGCTCACAGAAAGCTCACGGCGAAGAAGGCGAAGTCTTGGAAAAGTCCAGTTGACGACATAGAAGAAAACAATGTAGGAGAATAGGCTATGGAAGGAACATTCAATAGAGAAACGAAGCGATACTTCAACAATAATGGTAAGGGGCTTGGACGAGACTTCGACGCTCAATGGGGAGATGTCTGTCTCAATGATGTCAAAACAACAATGCTCGAACCAGCTCAAGATGATGCTCGAATAGGCGAGGGGGATGTTGCAGTCGGGATTGAGGCAAATGCCTCGGGGCATTGGGCCTTGAGGCGTGCGCCTAGGTGTATGCCTCGCTTCAAAAAGGCATAAATCTCACCCACAATAATGAGGCTTAAGTCTTGAGGCATTCCTTTTGTGTCGCTAATCGAGGTGCTCTTCAAGGTGCACGCCTTGAACTATTTTTTAAACATTGAATATTACTATTTCTAGTGCCATCTTATTTCATTTTTGTAGCTATTTTATGTTGTTTGCTTCTTTAGGGTGTTTTTCCCGGCTTCAAGAGTTGCGATGTATTTGGACACACGTTGTGTGATTCTTGAACCTTGTTTAGTAAATCTTTAGGATTTGCTAATATGATTTTCCTATAAAAGTGCAACTTATTGCAACCTCCTCCTTGGACTTGGTGGCTTCGTGGTGGAAAAACTTGTGTAGCAGCTAGCTGATCTTCGTGGGAGGGCTGCTCGTTTTTTTTTTAGAGCAAACCACACAAAACAACATATCATTGCCAAATAAGGCACTATTCTGAGTGTGTTTGATGCTTAAGTATAACTTGCTATATGGTCTTGAATGATCTAGGAAACAGTGTGGATAGAATCAGGGAATGTTAACTCTTTGAATGTCTTGTGTTTGAGAGAACTCCTTAAAAATATATATTCGAACTCTTTTTTTTTACTCAACATTCATTAACATAAAAGTTGGACCTTCTAAATGTACAAACTGTCTAATTTGTTTCATGCTCATCCTTGATTATTGTATTCTTGATGCTACTTTTTGCATAAATCGTGCCAAATTATCATTATGAAACTAACTCCTTTTTTATGTTTAAATTCTTATCAATCATTTTTTCAAATAAGACAAGGTCCTTACTTCACAGCTAGGTGCTTACATTGCAAGTATGCTCTTTATCCCTAGGTACTCGTTTGGGCACACCTTAGCATTTGCACTCACATTGGAGGTGCGTGAGATACAAGATTTAAAATTATGTAATTTTTGGTATTGAAGCTTCTTTCTTTCGTGAGAGGAGGCATAAGCCTTGAGGCATAAGGAAGCGTATGCCTTATAGTTAGATTACTATATTAACATCATAACCTATAAATATATTAAACAAAGACATGAACATCCTACCATGGCAAGAAGTGATAAATTATTTCTATATAACTTAAAAATATATTAAATAAAAACATTAACATTCTAACTTAAGAAGTAAGTGATAATTGTGTCTATATTAAATAAGAAACTGAGTAAGCCACAAAAGATTATACAACTAATTACCCAAAGTGAAAGTGTGATGCATACATCAATTGATCGAACTAACATAAAACATCAAATAAAAGGAAGACATAAGATAAATTTAGCATAAGAAAATTCTCACTTCTATTGTTCAATGCAACACCATCTACAGATCTAAATATGAACAATAATAAATTATTCAAAGTCTGCAACACACTCATCACTCTGGTATTCTTGATTGAAGTCATCATCCTAATAAATATCTTTCTTTCCTTTCTCTTCTTCTGTTTAGTCCAAGCTCTATCATTCTTCCATCTTTTCTTCAATCCTATTCATCATTTTCTTTTCTAGTCAGTTATAATAAAACAGAGATTAAATAAATTAGTTTAAGTTTAGAACAGCAATTACTTAAATTTTTATGAGCATCGTTTATCTTCACCTCTTGTTGATTTGTACTCGATGTACCGGCCATGTTCTTATTTCTTACTAACCCAAAAAAGCAACCTTCAAATCTTCTTGTTGTAATTTTGATGGTCTGATCACATTGTAATCATTTACCAACCACTCATCTGATTACATATTCATGTTGTAGGGTATACTCATCATCTTTAAAACCTTTTTTTTCTTTCATATTTTTATCATCCAGTCTCTTTTTGTACAGGATATACATTAATAAATTCATATTTAAAGGTCAACTGATGATTTTGTTTCTTTTTGTGTGAATTTGATTATATGTGCTTCTCTAGTTCTTGCATCCAAATAAAGATAAAGTAAATTCCAATACTTTAATAGCAAAATGGTATAGCTTTGGAGTGTCGGTACTCAATTGAATTAGTAGAGTGCCAAACTAGTATCTTGACTATTTAAATGGGGTCATTTTAGTCGCAGAGTCTTTAAATGTGCTAAATTAGTTTTCATACCCTTTTTATATGGGTTGAAATAGTCCCCAGAGAGGACTATTTTATACTTCCATTGTTAGTATGGTACTAAATTGATACTTTATATATTCTAGGACTAAAATGAATCCTGAAAAAAAATTAGGGGACCCTTGGGACTTTTCTCCAAATTGAATCCATCGTTCAACTGTATTTGAAAGAAAATCGTATAGTTAGAACTTAAAAAATTAAAATTTTGTGTCATTTCTTATTTCAATGAACACATTAATTATTAAGTATTATGTGGAGAGTGCTTTGCAAAAAGATTTATAGTTTGTTGTAGCCCAAAGAAAATTTTCTTATTCCTAAATGAAATAACTTACATATCAGCAATTTTCCTTTCAATTGGGCCAGCAATCAATTTATTCGTGCAATGGTATAACCTTAATTTGATCTTAGGGTTGTAGACTTATTGTCCTATTATTGAAATTGATTATTAAGAAAATATCTAGCAGCATGGATTGACGATGGAGTTGAAGCTTCCATTTTTTATCAGTAATAAACCAAATCTCCCTATGACTGACCGCCTCTCTTCTTAAGTTATGGAAATGTTTGATGGAAGTTTTTTTTTTTTTTTATTTTTGAATAAATTTGACTGCCTAAAAATTCTACTGTTTAGTAGAGAACTGACAAAAATGCAATGAAGCGATGGCAAGTTTGTTTTTATAATCTATTGGACTACACTACATCTAATATGGCATAAGCAATTTATAATTTGACTGCCTGCTTCCATGTGAATTCTGGACGTTATAATCTATCCGACAATGGCCAGTGATCATATAAGTTATCACAATTGCTTCTGTCTGGCTTGATTTTTCTCTGACTTTAGATCTTTTTTTTTTGCCTTATGGTTCATAAATTGCTTAAAACATGGGAATGCTAACTATTTTTTTTCTTGCAGTACAGAGTTGCTCAAGAAACAATCCTCTACAGGGATGAGCAGTTAAGGGAGGTGCAAGCATGGATGACACGTTTCCAGGAGGTGGATGTTTTGCAATCAACAACAAACAGGTCCTTGCAAGCTGAACTACGTGAACGGACCGAACAGTTTAATCAATATTGGATTGTTTTGCAACAACAAGTTAGTCTATCTTTACATAAAAGATAATGTTTTTGTTTTGGCATCTTAATGTTATCTGATGTTGAGTTGTAATTAGTTGCTCATTTCTTCGTGTTAGTTTGTGGAGATGGAACGTCACCATCTGCAAACTATACAACAACTTCATTTGGAGCTAGCCGAGTTAAGAGGGAGGCATGGAGTATACCAAGATAGCTCCCAGATTGTTCGTGAAAACCAAGCTGATTCGTCATTGTATCTTCAAAACGAAGGGAACCAGGTGAATGCCAATGAGGGTCCTGTGCTAAACAATAGCTTAACTTTTGTCTCTGATGGAAAACTTCCAGATTCCAGTTCTTCTAGCAAAGTAAGAAAACTTGTTTTTGGACTTGTCTTATGCGTTTATTTATCTCTAAAATGTCATTATTTCATGCTGATTTTTAAAAAAGTACCTTTTTTCCTTGCTACTTTAGAGCAAAATGGGAGCTATTCTTATATTTTTTTAAATATAAATGTGTTAAACCCCCCTAATGGCGCTTTCTGCCATGCCGAGTCAGCCAAATAATTTGAAGGCTTATTTTAGGCAAAACGCTAAAAGGGCAATTTAATCATTTATTAGTTATTATTATTTGGTATAAATAGGGTTTAATATGATTACGGGTAGAGTATGTGATTGTTGTCAGGAATCTTAAGAGTTTGGGTTTGGGTGATACTCGCTTACCTCTCAAATGTAGGCCTATCTTCTAGGTATTTGGGATTGTGTTGTTTTGTTTTGATACTGATGGAATATAACATATTCTTTTGCCTTAATTTCTATAGAAACTCGTCTAGTTTCTATTGAATTGGTATTAGAGCCGTACATGGGAGTAATGGTGAGCAAGAAGATCGATGCTTTAGAGGAGAAATTAGAGGGGGAGGAGCCAAATCATATATGGAATGAAGGAACATTTCTTGTCCATGGAGGGGCAGCTCCCGTATCTAGAGTGGTTCTCGCCCATAGATGGGGTGATTCATGGCCTTGGATTTATGGCCTTGAAAGAAATGATGAAGATTAAGAAGCTCCACTCAAATCCTCTATTGCCTGCCACAGGATCAAACATCAGGCTCTACTAGCAACAAGCGGAAAGGATCACACGACATCAAGGTTACGCAAGGGGAAGCATTGCTGCCCTAGGCAAATTTGGGGCTGCAGGATCAAGTGCGATGTTTGAAGCGGACTCCAGCGACAACCACATAAAGGTATCATACCACATCAGGAGGCCTGGAACGAGCGAAAATGTCGGCTAGTGTGCAATTTGGGTTTGGAGAAGACGAATTTGAAGAAATTTGGCCGAGGGTTAATACGACATCAAGAGGGTTGGAGCTAGTGACAACATGCAAAACAATACAGTGGCATGCGATTCGAGGTTGGAGAAGATCAATTCAAAGGATTTTGATTTGGAACTGGGAACCATAGTGGGTGGGACGCCGACTGAGGGCTGCATACAATTGTATCAGGGCCTTTTGCTTGACAATCGCGACAACCTTTTAGGCGGAAGCCGATTCAGAAGCCTATGGAGAGGGACAATCTGATTATGGGGCGAGCCAGAGTTATGGAAGAAGGGATATCAATATGGGTTGAGGAAGGGAACCTTATCACCACTTCATGGTTGGAACAAGCTTCGGTCAAGGAAATTGGGGAAGAGACTTGAGCATAAGGAAGCCATAGATACTGATCGTTGAAGATGAGGATGCTTATGGTTGGGTTTATTGAGTGGAGAGATACTNTGAAGCTCCACTCAAAGCCTCTATTGCCTGCCACAGGATCAAACATCAGGCTCTACTAGCAACAAGCGGAAAGGATCACACGACATCAAGGTTACGCAAGGGGAAGCATTGCTGCCCTAGGCGAATTTGGGGCTGCAAGATCAAGTGCGATGTCTGAAGCGGACTCCAACGACAACCACATAAAGGTATCATACCACATCAGGAGGCCTGGAACGAGCGAAAATGTCGGCTAGTGTGCAATTTGGGTTTGGAGAAGACGAATTTGAAGAAATTTGGCCGGGGGTTAATACGACATCAAGAGAGTTGGAGCTAGTGACAACATGCAAAACAATACAGTGGCATGTGATTCGAGATTGGAGAAGATCAATTCAAAGGATTTTGATTTGGAAATGGGAACCATAGTGGGTGGGACGCCGACTGAGGGCTGCATACAATTGTATCAGGGCCTTTTGCTTGACAATCGCGACAACCTTTTAGGCGGAAGCCGATTCAGAAGTCTATGGAGAGGGACAATCTGATTATGGGGCGAGCCAGAGTTATGGAAGAAGGATATCAATATGGGTTGGGGAAGGGAACCTTACCACCACTTCATGGTTGGAACAAGCTTCGGTCAAGGAAATTGGGGAAGAGACTTGAGCGTAAGGAAGCCATAGATACTGATCGTTGAAGATGAGGATGCTTATGGTTGGGTTTATTGAGTGGAGAGATACTTTGTTGTTAATTTGCCGATGAAGGAAGAAAAATTGATGGTGGTGGTGACCCTGTTTTTGGATGGGAAGGCTCTAGTGTGGTATAAATGGAGAGAACAACATTAGGTAATCAAAATTTCGGAAGATTTCAATTATCAATTGTTGGACCGATTCAGAAACACAAGTGGATTTAAACGAGCAGTTTTTTGCATTGATCCACAAAGGGTCGATAATGGATTATCTAGAAAAATTTCAGATGTTATTATGTTGTTTGAGAGGGATATCAGAAGTTTGAGAGGGATATCAGAAGTTGTATTTGCAGGAAACTTCATGAAGGGGATGAGACCAAAAATTTGAGTAGTGTTTCGTGTGTTGAGACTGCAATGATTGGGTGAAACTATGGAATTAACACAATTGGTTGAAGATAAAAATGTAATGGAATGGTCTAGTAGGAGCATCACAAGTGGAGCGCCATATCGAAATGGTGATACTAAAAACACTGAGATTTCAGAGGGAAGCTTCACTGGATAGGAATAATGGGTCATGATCGGGGATAACTTTCAATCACCTTACAAAGATAGAGATTTAAGAGAAGCGAGTCAAGTGGTTAGGATTTTGGTGTGTTGAGAAATTTGGTTCAGAACACCATTGCAAAGATCGGAGCAAGTTGTCACATTCTGTGAAGAAATATAGGAGTTTATATTGGAGGAGGAACACCCTCACTTGGATGTGATAGAAGTCTCAGTGGTGGGGTTAACATCAAGCCACATGATGAAACTTTGGGGTCTGGTCAAAGAGCAAGACATTGTGGTGTTGGTAGATAGTGGGCCCACCCACAACTTTATGTCCACTCAAATAGTGAACAATTGGGGCTTGAGAAGGTTGACATGAGAAGTTTTGGAGAAGTGCAAGGGAGTTTGTAAAATGAGTGTTTTTGACACTGCAAGAAATTCAGCCGACAGTAAGATTTTCATCTCTTGAATTTATGGAGCTTGATGTCATATTGGGTATGAAATAGTTGCATTTCTTAGGGGAGACTAAGATGAATTGGAAATTCCTGAAAGTGGATTTCAAGGCGGGAGACAAGACAATGGTGTTTTGTGATGACCCTAGAGAATTGGAAACTCTTGAAAGTGGAGTTCAAGGAGGGAGACAAGACGGTTGTGTTTCGTGATGATTGTAGTTTGTGCAAGACCATGGTTAGGACAATTCAAGACGCAAGGTTGGGATTCTCGATCGAGCTGCTTAGCATGAAAGAGACACATGATATAAAGTCGATAGAGATTCCAACACCGATGCAACAACTCTTACAACAAATTGCAAAAGTTTTTTGGTTGTCATGTGGATTACTGTCTCTGAGGGAACACAAGCATGTGATAACCCGAAGACTGAGGGTTTCTCCCAATATTGTGCGCCCATATTGCAACCGCTAAGTGCAGAAGGAAGAGATCAAGAGATATTGGAGGTCTGGATCATATAACCTAGTGTGGGCTTCTTCTCTAGCCCTGTCTTGCCTGTGTGAAAGAATGATGAGAGTTAGCATTTACGTGTGAATTACCGAGCAATTTATGAGGAAACAATACTTGATAAATTTCTCATATTGGTTATTAATGAGCTACTAGATAGGTTTTTTGGGGTTGCAGTCTCCATGATTGATTTGAAGTGAGGATACCACCATATTTGGACGCGACCAACAAAATGTGCATTAGATTGTTTTTTGAACTCATGAGGGTCACTAGAAATTTTTTATTATACCTTTCACACTCACCATGAAGAAGGTGTTTCATGTTTTTCTTCGAAAGTTTGTGTTGGTGTTCTTTGATTATTTCCTAGTGTACAATTGTTCCTTGGAAGACCACGCTGATCATTTGAAGGTTTTGACAGTACACGGTGTGCACCACTGTATGCCAACTTAAGTGTTTGTTTGCCCAATCGAAGGTGAAATACTTAGGACGTGGTGTCGAATGTAGGGATGTCGGAGGATATATCGAAGATGGCATCTATGCTGAATTGGCCACTACCTAAGGCCTTGAAGGAGTTGAAAGAATTCATGGGACTTACATGATACTGCTGACAGCTTGTGAAATGTTACATCTCAATTGTATGGTCATTGACAGAGCAATTGAAGACTGATAACTTTCAGTGAGGAGAAACAACAACCGAAGTTTTTGAGAAGTTAAAGAAGGTTATGACTAGTGTATTTGTGTTGGCATTACCTAACTTCAATTAACCATTCATTATAGAGAGCTGCTTCAAGTAATGGGTTAGGCACAGTTCTCATGCAGTGTCAACAACCCATCGCTTGTTTCAGTCAAGTATTGGTGACGAGAGATAGACTCAAGTCAGTTTATGAGCAGGATCTTATGATAACTATGCTTGCTATTAAAAATGGTGATCTTTATTGTTGGGGCAATATTTTACAGTACACACTGATCAACGCAGACTTAATTTATGTTAGAACAATTTATGATTATCGAGGAACATTAAAGGTGGCTATCTAAGCTTTTAAGGTATGGCTTTGAGATTTAGTATCACTCGATATTAGAGAATAAAATCATTGATGCTTTATTACGATAGATGGAGGAACCTCAATTGTTGGTATTATCAGTTCCTTTGGTGTTAGATTGGGAAATTCTTAGGCAAGAAAGTGAGGTAGACGAGGAATTGAGCAAAGATCCGATCGACTTTAATGAATGGCGAGAACAACTATCCCGACTATTCACAACATTTATTTCACCAGAGACGTTATGTATTGCCTCGAAATTCATGATACATACCGAAGTTATTACATTAGTTTAACAACAACGCTACAGGGGGTGCTCGAGCGTGCTCAAAAAGTTGTGATGTATGTCGGTGACACTACATAGCGTTAGTGCCTGGGGTTGCTACCACTTCTGATATTATCGGAGAAGGTATGAGGGAGGTGACGATGGATTTCATTGAAGGCTTATGCCCCCTCAGAAGGATTTTCTGTCATCTTGGTGATTGTGGACCAATTGAGCAAGTACACTCACTTGGTTCCTCTACCCCATCCCTACATTGTTGCTTCTGTCACCACGATTTTTTATACAAGAGGTCTTCTGTATACACAGGATTGCAAAATTGGGACAAGGTCATTTTGAGTCATTTATGGAGGAAGCTGTTTAGAATGCAAGAGATCGTAGTGAAGAAAAATAGTGTTTCACCCACAAATTGATTGAACAATTTGAAATCATTAATCAATGCATGGAGATCTATTTGTGTTGCTTTGTATACGACATACCCAAGTAATGGGTTAAATGGTTATCATGGGTAGAATATTGGTAGAATACTTCATCTCATTCAACATCTCAGACCAATTTTTCTAAAATCTTATATGGATGTGTACCACCACATTTGATGCATTATGGACACAGTACTATACCAGTATCTGTGGTAGATCAATACTTAGAAGAGAGGGACAATGTGTTGGCGGAACTGAAGGGTTATTTATTGAAGGCTCAAAAAGTTTTGAAAAAATGGGTTGATGACATTGAAGTTAGGGGTGTAAACAAACCAAACACGAGCGAGCTTGGGCTCAACTCATGTTCGGCTCGTTAAAAAATACCACTGTTTGTGTTCGGCTCATTCATATTTCGAACACAATTTGTGTGTATTCGGCTCGTTTGCTTAGCGAGCAGAACACTAGCTGTTCGAGAACAAGAAACCATTTTGGCAGCCCTAGTCATGCATGAGAACAAAAAATTGTTTTAACAAGCCCTAGTCCTGACTCGGCTTGTTAAAAAATATCGTTGTTCTTGTTCGACTCGTTTATATATCTAGGTAAATAAATTTGTTTGTGTTTAACTCTCTTGTTTATCGAGCCGAACAGAAGCTATTCACGAACAATGAGCTATTTTGACAACCCTAATCACATAGTCGTAGAATGTTAAAAATAATGCGAGATCTAAATCTCCTTTTTTAAACGTCGACCATCTGCTGATCCGATTAGGAGAGTAAATGTTTTAGATTCGACTTATGTTAAGAAAGGCAAAGGTAGACCTAGGGAAACTTGGGTTTTATTGTATAAAAAATGATCTTAATTTATTAGAACTAAAGGAAAATATGACACTAAATATGACGCAATGGAGAAAAAGGATTCATGTAGTCGACCCCACATAGCCGGATTAAGACTTTGTTGTTGTTGTTAAATCTCGTTATTTATATTAAAATATTCATTTAAATAAAATTTAATTTATTTTTATTCTATTTTTAACTAATAATTTTAATTGTTTATAAATCTTTGTAGTGTTGTAGCTCATTAAATTATTTTTAAAAAAATACTCATATATATATATATATATATATATATAATTATTTTGAGCCAAAATTTTGTTCGTGTTCAGCTTGTTTATATATCATGAGCAAAAAAAAATTCCTTTTCGTCTTGTTTGTTTAGCAAACTAATCAAACACGAGCTGTTCGTGAATAACGAGCATTATTGACAACCCTAGTTGAAGGGATGTGCAATTTGTGGTGGTAGGTAGTACCATGCCGGTGTCTGTGGTGAATCAATATTCTGAAGAGATGGACAATGTGTTAGCGGAATTGAAGGCTTACTTATTGAAGGTTCAATCATTTTTGAAGAAATCGGCTGATGACATTGAAGGGATGTGCAATTTGCAGTGGTAGATAGAATGTATTTAAAACTTTGACCCTATCTGCAAAATACATTGGCAACTCACATAAATGAGAAGCTCTCCCCATACTATTTTGGTCCTTATCACATAATGCATTGGTGAGGTGGCTTATCATTTAAAATTGCCGACTATGCCGACACTTCATCACACATCATAGTTGAGACATGCTATTGGTGATAATGTGCCCTCATCCAATCATATCTTTTATGTATNCGGTGGTAGGTAGTACTATGCCGGTGTCTGTGGTGAATCAATATTTTGAAGAGATGGACAATGTGTTAGCGGAATTGAAGGCTTACTTATTGAAGGTTCAATAATTTTTGAAGAAATAGGCTGATGACATTGAAGGGATGTGCAATTTGCAGTGGTAGATAGAATGTATTTAAAACTTTGACCCTATCTGCAAAATACATTGGCAAGTCACATAAATGAGAAGCTCTCCCCATACTATTTTGCTCCTTATCACATAATGCATTGGTGAGGTGGCTTATCATTTAAAATTGCCGACTATGTCGACAATTCATCACACATCATAGTTGAGACATGCTATTGGTGATAATGTGCCCTCATCCAATCATATCTTTTATGTATTTAGGATTGTATTGTTTTATTTTGGTAATGGTGGAATAGAATATATTACTTTTGCCCAAATTTCTGCGGAAATTCATCTCTTTCCTATCATATTGTTCTTGTCGATGTAATTTTCGCCATTCTTATTCTAGCTATTTGTGATTCTTGTTGACTTAACACGCTTTGCTTATTTTAGTTGATATTCTGTTTAACCTTCTGTTCTGCAGCTTTTTGGATATTGTTGATATAGAGCAGTAAGTTTTCAGGAACTTTAGGCTGCTGTAATAGGGAACTGGACAATTTCAAAACAGTAAGCAGATAAGTCCAATTAATTAATCGGAAAATATTCCATCTACAGCAATACTGAAATTAATGATGGAACTTAATGAACTGCCACTGCTTGAGCTACTGCAACAACAGTTTGTAGTTTGCAAGTTTCCAAATCCATTGTGCAAGATTAAATCCAAACATATTAATCCAAAATCTATCGTCCAAGGAAATTCCACATCAGTAATGTTGATAGATTTCTTTCTCATTGGTTTTATTAGAAGAAATTCTACTTTAGCCTATATGAAACTTTCCTTTCCCTCCTTCAAGGAGAATTTTTTTTTTAATTGCTAGAAAGAATGGATCATCCTGAAGAAAATATAATCATATTCATGACTTGTGTTTTAAAATTATGTAAAATATCAACTTTATGACTAATAATAAAAAATCTAAGCTGAAATGAGTATTTATTTGTCCTTAGGATTGGAAATCATGAGTCATCTACTAGGCTTATGTTTCATTAAGAAAATAACTATCTTTTGAGGATGAAATAGTTAATTTTTAAAATAAAATAAAGCAAAATTTAGTATTGAATGACAAAAAGAATTCTCTCTTGGAAATCAGAAAACAAATTGAAGATAAGATTTTGATCAAAGATTGTTAAGGAAAATTGTTATCATTGAAACATGAAAAAATATTATCAAATTCTAGTGTTATAGATGGTTGTACGTATCGAGAAAACAGATACAATCTATCAAGTTGGTTTAAGATTGGCCAGTGACACTTTTAAACGAGATTTTACCATCATCTATATCATATGAAATCAAGAAGAATTTTCGCAATTGAGGCTATCCTTTTGGAAGATCGAGGGGGAAATCCTTAACTTTGTTTTGAAGTTTTCCATATTAAGGGTATGAGTGGGTGCAACAATCATTTAATAATTACTCAAGAATAATGTGAAACAACAATATATGTTTCTGTATCTGATGATTTTTATTGACATTTTAGTAATTTTGTTTAGAGTTTTACCTTCAGTTTTGTAGTAAACATACTATTTCTGTAGTTTTCACTCTTACTACTCTTTGTTTCTATCAATAATTTATTGAAGGGATCAATTAGGTTTTGTTTCTGTTTTTCTCTACAAGCAGTTCAGATTATTTTTTTCCCTTACATTTTGTACTGGTAGGCTTTTATCTGTGTTTATGCATGATCTTGATGGCCACATGATGAAATTCTAGAAAGTTTACTGTTTTCTTCTAGTGTGATTTCCAGAGTGCGATGTTAATTGATATTTTCTTATATGTGTGCTTTTATGAAGAAATTTTGCTATAACCAGTCAATTTTTTTTTAACCTCATCATCCTGCTTCAACGATCTTTAAGAAGTAGCATTAGAATATCTTGGCTAGCTAGTTGGCCAGGTTCTTTGATGTCTCTTTCTTTGCTCTTTCCTTATCGAAATGCTTAATAATTAAAATTCATTGTTCTTTGAGTGTATCTAAAAATGTGATATTTACGTACCAAGGCTTTTGTTTTGCTACTTGACTGTGATTATTTAGTTGACAAACTTGTTTGGCTGCCAAAGCAAGTGGGGCACTTGGAACTGTTTACTGTTAAACCTACTATTTTGCATTCAAGCAACCACACTATACTTTTAAACGATTTTCTTTGTATATATCATTTGTCAAGCATTATAGAAGATGGAATCTTGTTTGTCTGGTGATTTTTTTTGATAACATAGTTTTATAACAAGATAGTGGTGTTAAGAATGATAAGGCCAATTAATGAAAATTTCAGTGAAAAGAAAAATACTTGACACAAAGTCAAGCTATCATGGGTAGATGGCGATGCAAATATCATAATACTAACTCCTTTTAAATTTTGAACATATTTTGAATAAAATTTTATTTTGAAATTTAAATTGAATCTTATTAATTTATGAGTTGATTTATGAAGGATAAAGTTATTTCTAGATAGTAGAATTAGGATTAAAGTTGTACCTTATGTTATAAGTTAGTTTAGTTGAAGGTTAAATTTAAATTAATTTATGCTATTTTCTTGCCTATGATATGATTTTTCTTTTGATTGACGGTTATTTTAATTTTCTCATAGTATTTCCTCTCTATTAGGTATTATAGTTGGAACTGTTTACTGTTAAACCTACTATTTTGCATTCAAGCAACCACACTATACTTTTAAACGATTTTCTTTGTATATATCATTTGTCAAGCATTATAGAAGATGGAATCTTGTTTGTCTGGTGATTTTTTTTGATAACATAGTTTTATAACAAGATAGTGGTGTTAAGAATGATAAGGCCAATTAATGAAAATTTCAGTGAAAAGAAAAATACTTGACACAAAGTCAAGCTATCATGGGTAGATGGCGATGCAAATATCATAATACT
>JXCR01025596.1:0-13937 GCA_002079205.1 Phalaenopsis hybrid cultivar
CCGCATGTGCGAATTAAATATACTCATAATGTATTAACCAATGCACCTTATAAATATGACTTTATAAGTAGGCTTACTAGTTATTGGGCTGTATTAGTTCCTTTTAAAAAATATATTTAAAAAAAAAATCTAATATAAAATTATATTTTATTTAAAATTTATTATTAAATTCAATCCCATTGAGTTTAAAATTAAACGCAATGAATTTGAATAAATTTCAATCACATTATTTGCGTAAAATATTAAAATGTTACATGTCTGTTCTGAGAAAACATTACGTACAACCTTCAATCAACATATGCACGGGAAATATTCTTCTCCTGTGTTATTCATGTATTATTGTGTGTTATTCATGTAATATTGTGTGTTATTCATGTGTTATTGTGTTATTATAACACCAAAAATATTCTCAGGACACAATAACACATGAATGACACACAATAACACCTGAATAATACGGTGAATATTTCCGACAGAGAAAAAAATAGTGCAGTAACACGAGAAAATATTCTCCCCCGTGTTATTCATGTGTTATTGTGTGTTATTTATGGATATTGTATTATTATAACACCAGGAATATTTTCATGACACTAACACATGAATAACACGCAATAACACATGAATAACACGAGGGGAATATTCCCCGTGTTACTGTNGTAGTGCAGTAACACGGGAAAATATTCTCCCCCGTGTTATTCATGTGTTATTGTGTGTTATTCATGGATATTGTATTATTATAACACCAGGAATATTTCCATGACACTAACACATGAATAACACGCAATAACACATGAATAACACGAGGGGAATATTCCCCGTGTTACTGTGTTATTTTTTTTTTCTCTGTTGCGCAGGGTGTCGTGACATGATTTTATTGGCTACGCACGTTACTCTACGTGTGTAATACTGATGTAATATTTTTTCCTTCAATCAACATATGCACAGTTGAAGGTGCAGATACACGTTGTGCATGATTTTGTTTTTCTTTTTGCGCTCATCTAAATCATTGTCATGCATAGACATTTCGTCGTATGAAATATTTTCAAGACGCAAACTATATATGGCACTTCTGCAATTAACAAATTAAATTTATGTTACAACCCGACAATAATTTGAAGAGTAGATCCGATTATCTACTCAACTAATGTTACAGCAATGAAACTGTCTTGCTTCTCATTTAATCATTTTTGGCTATCAAGAAACCACAGCACGCAACTTCAGGCACATTCAGCTGTTTGAAAAGATAATTGTATGGTTATCATTAACCAAAAAAGAAAACAATTTTAAAAAATTATACTTTTTAGATGCCTGTACAACAATTTTTGATCTATTTTATAAAAAAAAAAAAAAAGGTTTTTGGGTAATTTAGATTAATAGCACACAATTCTTTAAGTGTTTTCAGATCCTAAACTTTCATATTTACATAACAATTTGGTGCATTAAACGTATGGAAAGAAGAGAGGATTTCACTTTTTAAACAAGTATTCATATTGCTATATTCGACAAGAAAGACCTGAGTGGTATGTTTATAAATTTTAAAGCGTTAAAAGTGAGATATATGTAAATAAATATAAATTTACATAACAATCTGTCTTTATCACAAAAATTTAATAAAAAAACAGAATGAATGTTATGGTGGTGATATGACAAACATGGTAGAAAAACTGCCTCCCCTAAACAGGCTTGATGCAATAAGCATCTCACACAATCACCACCAATGGGGCAAACAAATAAACTGCAACAAATTATATAAGATGGGAGCATTTCCATAAGTACCACCCAATTCTTGTTAAATTTCATATCAAACATCCTAAACTTTAATATTACTCGCATGCCACCCAAGTCCTTCCAATTATTGCGTACAATGATCCCTGAAAGTCCCATATTTCCCGTTTCTCCTCCATTTTGCTTTAGATCCAAATCCATGGATTGACAGGATTAAATGGGCTGAAGCAAACAAAGACGGGTGAGATGAGAGGGAAGAAAACGGGAGGAAAAATGGGACTTGAGGCAGAGTGAAGGAAGTTTCCAGGGTCAATGTATGTCGTCATTCCGCCGTTGCATTGTAAGCTTGCCGAAACGGAAAGAAGGCAGAAGATAACGAAGGTGATAGATGAGATAATTGGGAAGAATTAGGTGGCATGTATTTAAATCCCACTATAACATAAGAAATCAGAAAAACACATGGTCCACAAAATCAAATTATTTTTCAAACTTTATCGCCCAAAAAACAGGAAATAAGTGTCAAAGCAAAATTCAGTTTCCAATCAGAGATGTCAAAAATGCAAGCAGAGCAACAACTATCATGATATTGAGAAAGTAATTAGATTTAAGGGGCTTATCTGGGCTGCCCCCAACTGCTTCATACTCCCTCCTCATCTTCTCTTTCATAGCATCCGACAGTTCTCTCTGCAATCCACAGCATATAATACGTTTTATTTACTTTCTTTTTCCTATATCGAAAAGGTTTCCAGATTTATTCTAAGTGATCAAACTGTTGAAAAGCTTCAATGTTGTGTTATTAAAAGACGCGGCAGAAGGAAAGACGATTCGTTGTTTTTTTGTTAAGCCTGCAATTCATGAAAGTAGGGAGCATAAATTTCCTTTTAATACAAACTATTCTGCCATTATATATGCAATCTGGGGGTGTCATTTAAAAAATAAATGATTGATAAAATTATTAAATGGTGTGCATGTATACCTTTCCAGATGAATATTTTGCAGCTTGAAATGGCTCAGGAGTTGATCCCTTTGTGTCATCATCTATAGAGATTCCCTGTCAAAATCAAAACAAGAACAGGTTTTTTTTTAAAAACTATAATTGCTGTAGCTCAATTATATTAAGAACAAATCAAACAAAAATAATCATATTTTGATCCGAAACTATGAGAACCAAAAAGAAGTCTAATTAGGTAACCTCACAATAAGGTAGTATCTAAACTCAGCATGTCACCCATCTAGCACTGTCAAAAAATCTCTTTGTGAACAACTTCTACTTTGCTTGTTAAATTGCTGGTGCTTGATTCCTTCGTTAAATAAAAGAGCTAAACATGAATAGTTTTTTTAGCACAATTTCTAAACGAGCCGAACACAAATAAATTGTTTGATCGAGTTAAACTCATTTTGGCCCGAATTAATTCATAATTTAAATAAAAATGTTATCATATTGATTTTTTATACCGCATTTAAACAAAATGTTGGCACTAAATCATTTGAGATAATTTCAAGCCGTTCAAGTTGAAGCGAACAAACAAAGTCAAATCGAGCTGAACACGAGAATGTTATTCACGGGCCTATTTCAAGCCTAACAAATTTCAAATGGGCCTAACACAAAGAAACACAGCTCGCTCAAGCTCGGCTCTTTTACACCCTTGCACCCATCCACAATCATGCAACGTATGTCTAGAATCTACAGAGAAAACAATTGGGATGTGCCCTCACATCAAGCCCTAGTGGTGCCAAGAAATGATATTGGAGAATGGCTCAAACAAACAAGTAACACCTTGGAAGGATCCAAAAACATCATTTGAGTAAACGAAAATAGGTTTCAGCAACAGTTTTCTTAGCATTGTGATTTACAAGGTGAGACGCATCATTACCTCCGATGGATCAAATTTTGCACCGAGATTACTGAGCTTGGAATGGGCTTCAGCATAGTCCTTAAAGAAAGAATCCTGATCCTCGGCGTATTTCTCAGAATAGATCTGTCACCATGTATTGTATCAGACACTGCAGAATATAATTGCATATTGGAGTTTAGGGATCAGAATGAATATAAAATTGCTTACCTTGAAGGAAGGATCGTCAAATAATACGGCATCAGTAGGCAAAACAAGAAGATCCTCATCCTTCCGTTCTTTTATATCCTGAAAGGAAAAATAAAATAAAATGGATAATATTTTAAGCAAAATTTAGGAGTGATAAAATGGCTTTAGACGTTTCTTACTTTGAAGTAACTATTATCAAACTTCAGCCATTGTACCGTCCATGACTGTCCTCCAGGTGCTCCAGGCCCATTTTTCTGATAAATAATATAGAAGAATGAAATATAATACCATCCTAACATGGATGTTATGTATTGGAGGTTTCATATGATATGAAATAAACAGGATTGGCGTCGGATGTAGAAAAATTAGCGTATTGGCTACAATTGCTAAAGAGGAGTAATGGACAACATTCTTCAAAAAAAGTGTTTCAAGCAATAAAATGACAACGTAGGAACATCATTAATATGAATTGAGACTGCTCACATACATGTAACATATTTTAAATATTTTGAAGTTGTTTAATTAGAAATAAAACAAAGGCAGGAGTTTACTTTTCACTATATACTTTTGAAATAAAATGAAATCAATATAAAACTCGATTGTTGATTGGTAGTGGGTAACGGCAGGAGCAGATATCCGGCTGGTGGTAGCAAGGGATAGGGACAATAGCCAGAGTCTACAGTGTAATCAAAACTCAACCAAATCTAAATGAGTATGGAATACACTTAGAATGCACTGAAGACTGGTTTGAAATTTATTGAAATTTTACTCTAAACCCCGTTTTCCTCAAATCGAACACTCAACCTTTCAAAATACATACATTTCATTTACTTTAGACTCCGTTCTAAGAAAATCAAACAGCCCTTTATTTGGATATAAATTGAGGGTTCTACCATTAGGTGTGAAGACAGAAGGATGCTCAAAATCCTTATAGGTAACATTCATTTTTCCAATTTAATATTTTCCTCGAAAGATACGAATTCTAATCATAGGAAGGGAATCACACAGACATGATCTTCATAATTACTTGGTTTAATAGAAACTAGGCACATAGTGGTCACAATATAGGATGTCTCGTTATTCCAACATAAATTGGAAGCATTGTAATGAAGGTCCGATCTTAGTTGGCTCTTGTAAGTGCTACTATTGATATAGCATTTAATATGATAAGGTTGGCTCATGTAATCTGTTACGCCTGTATGTGAGCCGGTCCTCCCTGGACCGGCTGAAAACAGCGGAACCGGCCCACGGATGGGCTGATCTTGGTGATAGAAAAGAGCAGGGCGAACAGGGAAGCCTCAGAAGAAATTGTTACGGCTATATGTGAGACGGTTCTCCCTGGACCGGCTGGAAACAGCGGAACCGGCTCACAGGCGGGCTAGTTTTGATGACAGGAAGGAGAAGGGCAAATAGGGGAAGCCGTGGAAGGAGGAAAGAGAAAAGTAGGGTCCACCAGGGCCATAATCGCCTATAGAAAGAGGAGAAATTAAGAAAGTTTGAAGGGAAAGTTAGGAATGAAAGTTTTTTAAAATGCTGTGAGGGGATTCTATTAAGGGGAGAAACTAAGGTTTGCTTCCTTTTATGCATGTTTTTGTGTGTTTGCTATTTTCTTATCTTCTTGTGGTGTTCCTAGCAACTTCTATGGTGTGGGAGAGCCAATTTACCTCTCTAAAGTAGATCAAACATGTATTTTGCTTAATTTCCTTTGATTTTCATAAAAGTAGCTCTTTTTTGTGTTTCTTTCACTTATCTATTGTCGTTTTGTCATGGTATGTTCGCTGATTTTGGTGTCCAGGAGTATCAAATAAGTATAAGATCATAGGACTTGGTCGAATAGCAGCAAAGAAAGTTGATGCGCTAGAAGGAGAAGTATAACAAATCCGATCGAGAATGGAAGAAATGTTCGCTATCATAAAAGACAGATTTTCTTCTATTGAAATTCAAATGAGTAATGGATTTTGAAGGCATAGGAGAAATCCGGGACATGACAAAAAAAACTTATGGAGATGCAATTCAAGGCCGTTTTGACCGCTCCAATTGCAAACCCTAACCAAGGGTTGATCATAGAATCCTTGGTCAGGTCAAAAGAGAATGAAATGGAGCGAGAAGACAACGAAGAAGAAATCATCTACCAACAAGAGCGTCTCCCTAGAACTCCGAGAGGAGAATGAAGACTTTCGATGGAGGAGGAAGAGCCAAAAACTGGAGAAGGGATGGTGGAAGGGTCACGGAAGAGCATGATGGAAGAAAGAGGGAATTGCGAGAGGGATATGCTTATGACCACAGAGGGAGTTTCACCCAAGATACATGGGGGAAAATTCTGGAGGGAGAGAAAGTTGGGGTGGAGATGCAAGGGTAAAAAAATTGAAGATGCAAATCTTCGAAGGGTAGGATGCATCTAGATGGTGTACCGGGTGGAGTGATACTTTGTGAGCAACAGGTTGACCGAGGAAGAGAAGCTCATTGCAGTATGATTATGCATCAAGCTTGGAAGGGAACTTGAAAGGCCTGAATCCATACATACAAGTAACCAACCGCCCCTTAAGACCGCGAGGATTGAGGGAAATGATGAAGCTCACCCGGATGATGGAAAAAAAAAACAAGTGAAAAATATCAGTAAAGGTGGCAGCACCAGAGGATTCTACAGAGCGCCTTGACAACCATCACACCGAGGACCAAACAGTGTCGTTTTAGAAAGAGACGCTGAAGGAGAAGAATACAGGACCCCGTCCCAAGGTTAGTTTCAAGAGCCTCACAAATGCAGGATAAAATAGCAAAATGATTATGTTAAAACTATGATGAGAAATACGCCCCACTACACCGTTGCAAGGAGCGCGGCCTTTAGATTATGTTAGTTCAGAAGGAGTATACAGAGACTGAGGGATCATAAGAGGATGCGGTGAAGGGTAAGCATTTGCATTTGAATATGGCAGAGGTGTCCCTCAATTCAGTGGTGGTATTTACGTCAAATCACACCATGAAGATAGGGGGTTGGATCGGGGAACAACTGATTGTGGTGTTAGTGGATAGCGGGGCCACACATAACTTTATCTCAAATTAAGTTGTGGAGAAACTAGGGTTGAAGCTAGTGACTTCAGAGGCTTCGACGTCATGATGGGGACAGGGAACGTGCAAAAAAGTCAAGGAATTTGAGAGAGGTTGGTTCTGACATTACATGACCCATAGGTGGTGGAAAACTTCCTTTAGATTTGGGCAGCACAGATGCGATCTTGGGGATGAAGTGGTTGCGAACATTGGGAGAGATGAAGGTGGATTGGAAGGCCTTGACGATGGAGTTCAAAGTGGAGGGTAGAAAGATGGTGTTGTAAGAAGAAGCTAGCTCATGCAAAATCATGGTTTCACTCAAAACCTTGGTCAAATCGATTCGGGGAGCAGGACTGGCTTACTTGGTGGAGTTGCAGAGTATAAAGGAGATTCTAGATTCGGAATTGACAGAGTTTCTGGAAAGGGTCCAGCAACCCCTACAGCAGTCTATAGATTTCTGTCAGCAGCCAAGCGAATTACCTCCTTCAATGGAGCACGAGCACTCAATCACATTGAAGGAGGGTGTTTCCCCCATTAGTGTTAGATCATACAAGTGCCCCCAGATTCAAAAAGATGAGATAGAGAAGCTGATCCGAGAGATGATCAAGGTTGGGATTATCAGTCCTATGTGAGTCATTTTACCAACCCCGTCCTATTGGTGAAGAAAAAAAGATGGTAGTGACAAATTTTGCATGAACTATCGGAATTTGAACAAAGAAACGATGTTGGGCAAGTTACCTATTCCTAAGATTGATGACTAGGTGAGCTTTGTGGGGCAGTCATTTTCTTAAAAATTGAACTTGTCATGGTACCACCGGATACGGATGAAGCCAACGGATGTGCATAAGAAAATATCCAGGGCACATGAGGGATATTATGAGTTCTTAGTTATGTCGTTTGGCCTCGCCAACGCCCCAGAGACATTTCAATCCCTCAGGAATAGGGATTTTCAACCTTATCTCTAGAAATTTGTCCTGATTTTCTTTGTTGATGTTCTGATCTACAGTCGTACAGAGACAGAACATGTGAGGCAGCTGAGGACAATTCTGAAGACGTTAAGGGAGCATCAATTATACGCTAACTTGAAGAAATATTTTTTTGCCCACTTACAGGTGGAGTACTGATACACCAAAAATATATGTATTTTTAGACTCATATTTTATACTCTTTTTTTGTGATATTACACTTTAATGGAAGATATTTTTATGTTTTCTTGCAGGTTGTTGAATTTTAGGACTTCAATAAANGTGATATTACACTTTAATGGAAGATATTTTTAGGTTTTCTTGCAGGTTGTTGAATTTTAGGACTTCAATAAAAAAAGATGAAATTTGAAGTAAAAATGAATAAGTTGAAATTTGTTCAGCGCCGACGGCGTCAGAACAGAATGGCGCTAGAACCAACACCAACGGCGTCGTTTGACAATGAGCATCAAATTAAATTGCGGAACACTGGCGCCGACGGTTCAGCCCCTATTTCTAGAAGATTCGACGAATTTGGACGCTTTTTGATGAGTTTTTGGAGGCACCTATTAGAGAACCGATTTTAGGCTTTATTTGGGGCCAAAATTGATCAGAAAAGTGACTCTTCCTGACATCTCATCGCCCAAATTTAACCTTCTATGCATCACACATTCTTCTATTTTTCATTCCACAACCATTTAGAGTCCATTGTTCTTATAATTTAAAATTTTTTGGTGAGATTAAGGTGAACTCTTCTCTAAGAGTGTTGCAGAAGGAGAAAAGTAAGAGATTTCTTCTTCCAATATTTCCTAGAAGAGGCTACAAAAGATTTGTTTTGAGAAAGAGTTTCAGATAAGTGTTGTTTGTTTATTAGTGTTGTATGAACTTTCTTTTATATATGAAATTTGTGTTTTGTTGTATATTTCTCATTAAGTCTGGGTAGTTTATTTTATCTTTCTCTCCCTACTCTGAGATATGGTGAAATGAAGAGATAATATGGATGTGTCAATATTAAAATATAAAATAAATTGTGATGATTTTTCAACTTCGAACTTAATTTACTTTTTGATCTGGTCAATTGAATTATTAAAATATGTTGTGAAACATATGATCCGGGAAATGGAGTATGAGTTCTACAATAGAGTGAGAACCACATTTAATTCCATTAAGTGAGAACTTCGTTTATGAAATATACTTTGTTGGGTGTAGAATTGGAGAATCTTTAGGGTGATAGATTAAAATCTCTAATTTGGTCTTAGTGTTTAAAAATTAAAACGAAGATTCAGTACCGACCAGGATTGGAGAACAAGACGGCTGAGGCGTTGTCGAGAAAGGGGAAGGAACCCCAATTGACGGCTCTATCGGTACCACTGGTCCTATATTGGGAAGCCTTAGGACAGAAGAGCGAAAGGGATGACGAACTAAGGAAGATAAGAGCCGAATCACTACAAGATCCGAACAGTCATCCAAGATATGTATTGAGGGGACAACAATTGCTCCACGAGCGATTCGTGATACCCAAGTCGTCGGAGTATATTCCCAATATATTACAATAGTTTCATGGTTGTGCAATCGGGGGTCATTCAGAGGTGCAAAAAACCTATATTCTTATGGCGGCAAAGCTTTATTGGGTGGAGATGCGCAGAAACATGAAAGACAGTGGCAAGATGTGATGTGTGCCAGTGGCACAAGTACTTGACCAAAGCACTATGGGGCTACTGCAACCACTAGCATTATCGGAGAAGGTTTGGAAAGAGGTGACGACGGATTATATTAAGGGGTCACCACAATCAGAAAGAATCAGGCTGATTTGGTGATCGAGGATCATTTAAGTAAGCATGCACATTTCATTCCCTTATGACATCCCTATGCTGCGGACTTAGTCGCGGTGGTGTTTATCCAGGAAGTGGTCTGTTTGCACCGGGCACAGAAATTGATTGTATCAGATAGGGATAAGGTGTTCCTCAGCCACTTCTGGAAAGAGCTATTCAGTTGCAAGTGGCAGTCCTCAAGAGGAGCATTGCATATCATCCCCAAACCAATGGACAGACAGAGGTGGTCAACAGGAGTGTGGAGATATACATGTGTTGTTTTATATTTGATACGGCGAAGCTATGAGCCAAGTGGATTGCATTGGCTGAGTATTGGTATAACACATCGTACCTTACCACATCAAAAACCACCCCTTTCAAGATATTGTATGGGCGGAGTCTACCTCACTTGGTGCATTATGAGGATGGCGCCACACCAGTTTCTAGCGTCGATCAGTATTTAGAGGAGAAGGATATTATATTAGCAGAGCTCAAAGGGCATTTACCGAGAGCTCAATAAATCATGAAGAGGAAAACGAATGAGCGCAAGAAAGAGGTGCATATTTGAACCAGAGGACATGGTCTACTTGAAGTTGTAGAAGAAATTGGCCAAAAAGAGAAATGAGAAACTTTCACCACAATAATATGGACCATATGAGGTTATGGCACGCATCAGAAAAGTGGATTATCATTTGAGGTTACCGCCATCGCCCATACAACACCCGATTTTCCATGTGTCAGAGCTAAGACATGTGATTGGAGATCATACACCCTCACCTACAATACCGTCGAAGCTGACAGAAGACTTGGAGGTGATTTTAGAGTCATTATAAATCGAAGGAGTGCGTCGAGAAATAGGGGAGCAAAAGAAGGTATTGGTCAAACATAATGGGCTACCAGACTATGAAGCAACATGGGAGTCGTACGAGGTGATCCATAAGCATTTTTCATCCTTACACCATGAGGACAATGTGTCTTTTTGGGAGGAGAGAAATTTTATGCCTATATGTGAGTCGGTCCTCTCTGAACCGGCTGAAAACAACGGAACCGGCACGCAGACAGGTTGTTCTTGGCAACAGAAAGGAACGGGGGCAAACAAGGGGAGCCGCAGAAGGTGTTACGCCTATATGTGAGCCGGTCCTCCCTAAATCAGTTGAAAACTGCGAAATCGGTCCCACAGGCGGGCCGGTTTTGGCAATAGGAAGGAGCGGGGTGAATAAGGGGAGCCGCAGAAGAAGGAAAGGAAAGAGTGGAGTCCACTAGGGCCATAATCACCAATGCAAGAAGGAGAAAATAAGAGAAGAGTTTGGAGGGAAGGTTAGGAAGGAAAGTTTTTAAAATGCTAGGAGGGAATTCTATTAAGGGAAGAACCTAAGGTCTGCTTTATTCTATATATGTTTTTTGTGTGGTTGTTGTTTTCTTTTTTCTTGTGGTGTTCCTAGCGAGTCTAGGTATAATCTACCTCTTGAAAGTAGTTCAACATTGTATCTTGTTTGTTTTCCTTTGATTTTTGTAAGAGCAGCCCTTGTTTATGTTTCTTTCATTTATCTATTGTCGTTTCGTTGTGGTTTATTTGTTGATTTTGGTGTGAGGCGTATCATAATCACTCTAATTAGTTTCCCATTGCAACTTATGAGCACCTAGAATATGTTATTTTATTTACATTTACTCGGTTCCAAATGATATCCAATGCCAGATTTTTTTTTTTTTTTCTTTTTGTTGAAAGGGTAATAGCCAATGCTAGTTAAAAGTATGGTCTCTGGAGTCCTAGGATTATGGTTCTCCTTTCCAATATCATAGTTGCCCTGCGACCTTGATCCATTTATGCAAGCACAAATGGTGTATAATGCAAACACGCTGTAAATTAGTGCTTTTTAATTTGGCAAAAAATGTTGTGCACTCAACAAATGAAGAAACATAGGCATCAAAACGAAATTCTTAGCCTCCAATGTTTATATACGCTGTTTTTTTACATGACTAAGCTCGATTGTGCATACCAGAAAATTGAATAATTACAGATTCAATATTAAAATTTTCTATGGCAGTGTCATTGAATTTGAGTAGATCACACCCTTTACAATATATAAAACTCAAGAAAAAAATAATGATTAGGTTGGTTCAAGGTAAATGGCAAAGCAATTTAGAGTAGATAGCTAATTAGAATACAAGAATTAAGGGTCTGTTTGGTACAGCTGCAGCTGCGTTGCCCCAAGAAGCTGTTGTGCGGAAGCTATTGCGAGGAAGCTGACTGGTTGTTCGTTGCAGCTATGTGAAAACAGCTGTAAGGCAGTTGTTTCTGGAAAAATGATCATTTTTCCTATGTTTAGTTAAACTATTTGGAACATAGCTATGACAGTCTTATATATGATACATCAGAAGCAGAAATTCACTTTACAAGCTAAACATGTAAAAAATAGACTTCTGCAATTTTTAGTCAATCTCAAAAGCCATAAATTTGATCTTTTTAAGGAAAAAGTTCAAATAAAAACAGTCCAGAATTACAAATATTCATCTCATGACATAGCGAGTATCAAGAGAGTAAAAAAAAAATTTTAAACAATTACAATGACAATTCATAAGATGATTATATTATATTTAACATTTTGACGGTGCAGCTACCGTGCTAGACTTGAGCGATGTTCTCCACTCTCGATCGTCGTCGTCAAGGGAATCCGCCAAATTGTTTGTCCAACGGAAGAAGCGAAGCCGTTTTGTGATGCTTTATGGGCAGTTATAGAATTTTCTCCCGTAGTTGTGCGACCGCTATGACGTCAGCAGAGAAGTTTGGAGGCCACAGTGGCAGAGCAATCGTCAAGATGTCCCGAAAATCCTTGAGCTCATATTTTCCTGATTGCGACCGAAGAGAAAAAAACTCCAATATGATAACAACAATGAGGTGACCAAACAAAACCAACTAACATTTTTCTACCACAGATGCATGAATGCTACTGTGACCTAGGGCTAGGAATGAACCGAGCATTCAATAAGTTAATGAGAAAAAAAAAACTGTCACAAACAGACCATTAAACTAATAAGTTTTATTTTGAGGGCGAAGTGATACTCTAAAATGATCCATCAACTAACAAGTTCTATTTGGAGGATAAAAATTACTCATTTAAAGAGAGCATGGAGTTCATGCCTCATTAATCCTTGGCGATCAATAAAAAGATATTTCAGCAGCTCTATAGAAGATAAGAAATAAAAACAAATTTTAACTTCGTCTGAAAACTGCAAAAAACTATACACTCCAAAAGCTTATTTGGTCGCATGAAGACAGAAAAGGGCAGAAGTCTAGAATCAAAAACTCAGATCAGCGGCTAATGAAGTGGCCATTGCGTGTAACAGTAGAGGGCTCCAGTCCCAGAGCTCGCCCTACGCCGCCAAGATCCACACCTGCGCCGCCGCACACCGGAACCGTCACCACCGCCGGCGTCTTGTCGGAGCTAGCTGAAGTTAGAGCGTCCATCCTCACATGCCAGCAAAGCACAGAGACATCTACAAGGAGCGCTGGTTGTAGAGAGATAAAGGGAAAGAGCAGAGCTGTTGATCAAGAAAGTTGTGCCGAAATCGAGCGAAGGAGCGCAAGCCGAACGAACAAGGAGGGGGCAANTGCCGGCGTCTTGTCGGAGCTAGCTGAAGTTAGAGCGTCCATCCTCACATGCCAGCAGAGCACAGAGACATCTACAAGGAGCGCTGGTTGTAGAGCGATAAAGGGAAAGAGCTGAGCTGTTGATCAAGAAAGTTGTGCCGAAATCGAGCGAAGGAGCGCAAGCCGAACGAACAAGGAGGGGGCAAAACCTAAAAAGCTGATCGAGAAAGTTGGCAGGATCGATCCTGCGGTCGGCTTTTTAGCCGAATCGCATCCCGCTGCGAGCGGGACGCCCAGCCAAACGACAAAAATTTCGCGGCCTGAGGCCGCGACGCTCCCATGTCGCGATACCAAGCAGACTAAATCATAAACTTGCCAAACGATTTTATAATACCCAACGCATATATTGAAGGTGATTTCTATGTTCACTCCATACAAAAGAGAATAAATAGGAGCTTTCTATAGGTGGATTAAATATCCCATAAATCTGAAAGCAATCTCATGTCATGTTTAGGAGATGTTCAATTAACATCAAATAGCCATCACTAGCCTTATCCCATCTATTTGGGTGGGATTTATGAATCCTCATATTCAGTTCATTTTTATTCAGTGTTGAATGAGATGTTAGCTTTTTTTAATATAAAAATTTATGAATAATCGAGATTCAAGATTTCCACAAAAATATATAACTGCAAGGGAGTGAGAACTTTAACTTATCCTGGCCGATTATAAGTGAATTCATATGTTTGCACCAAAAAAAAAA
>JXCR01025620.1:0-17650 GCA_002079205.1 Phalaenopsis hybrid cultivar
AATACGACCAATAGTAAGAATATCGCTTCATTAATAGCAATTATTCATATTTGCAATGTTATTACTAATAATAGCATAATGCAAATGTAAATAACATCAACATCAACATGCTTAAGATCAGTTTCATGAATCATAATATTTCATGTCCTATGAAGTAATGTTAAAACTTATTTTGCACTTGTTAGACAATCTATATCCAAGTTTTTACTATTAACATTTTTTATTCATAATACTTCAATAGTAAGTCTATGTATCTTCTTGCTTCTCCTACCCTCAATTGTATATAACTAAATCATTTAAGCCTATTTTTCACTATCTTATTATCAGAATGTGCTACTCCCTCATACAATCACTTCTATATATCCTTCCTAGTCACACTTTTCTACAATACTAATGAATTCCTTAAAAATCCAGGCTTCCAACCACTCAACGTAGTTGATTTAATTGTAATTTTATACAACTAACCTTTAAGTTTCAATAATTTTCTCTTATAGCATGGTAGGGCTAAGGCACTTCTCTTTTCTACATACCATACCTCACTATAAAATATATATTCTCATTTATATCCTTATTTTTATGCAAAATTGAAGCATTTTACATCTCAACATCACTATATTCTAGCAACAACTGTTGATAATAATACAAACTAGTTACATATTATAAATTACTCCTTGGCCTTTAAATAATTTCTCTATTGTTAGCTTGTCATTTATTTCAAACCATTAGAGAGGAAATTAGTTTTGGCACCTTGCTAGCCGTACCCAAGTACCTATATATAGGCAACCAGAATGCAGAATGAGGGAAATATGCTCAATTATAAGAATATAATATCATAATAAAATCACATATTGCCACTCAAATATTTTACTAACAATAACATTCCTCATCAAGCTAAGGCATATATATAAACAGTAATTTATAGTTGGTTACAAAAATTGAAAAACAAAAGGAAAATATGGTCAATGTATCAATAAGTTTGAGCTTGTTATAATGATTAGAAAACAAATAAATCTCAAAACCTCGGTAAAGATATTAACTAATCCTTCTTCATTGAAGACGTGGGCTGATGATCCTTTCGACACTATGGAACACGGTCTGCATATGCACACCCACCAAGGGCAAGAAGATCAATAGTGAATCAACAATAGATCAAAAACAAATTATTAATTTTTAAAAATGGATTACTAAAAGAGACAAATTGAAATACTTTATTTAAGACGAACCAAATGTGGAATACGATGGTTGATTCCATCAGGAGTATTTTTGTAGCAATCTTAGAAGAGTCTAAAAACAAATCATTCATTGATAAAAAGACTTGGTGATAGAGTGAGGAGGTAAAAGGGTGATTAAGAAAAATAAATTCAGTTTAAGAATCGACATAAATTGAATATTATAAAAGCTTATAATAATTGTAAAAAAGCTAAGTCTAGCAATAAGAACAATAAGTTGGACAAAAGTTATAGCTTTGGATGTTGATAAAATAAACTTGGTACCAAGGAAAGAGAAAGGGATATGCATGATAACTTAGAAAAGAGATATGAGATCTACAGAATCTGATCAAATTCAAAACTTTAAAGAGAACATACTAAAATGTAGGTTAAAAATGAAAACATCAAGGAAAAATAAAAATGTTACTTGAATAATTGCTAAATAATAAATTAAAGAAAAAAAATATTTTTAAAAAAGCATAACAAAAAAATATGGTTGAGAATATTATAGATTGATTAAAAAATATATAGTTAGCTTTAAAAATAATTCATAAAGGAAAACCTTTAGGCCCCAAACAATAAATTGAGATTTGGAGAGCTGGCCTATTGCAGTGATTTCGTTAAAAAAAAATTTAAGAGAATTTTGAAGACTAAGAAGATGACAAGGATAGGAGATGTATTTTGTTCCTAACATTTAAGAACAAATACTTACAGTTGTATTAACTAAAGAATAAACAAACTTATTGGCTCTATATAATGAAAATATGTGAGGAAAAAAAAACCAATTTGATATCATGCCAAAAATAATTCCTAGGAAAGCAATTTTTTGACAAAATAATTAATGGAGAAGCGTAAAGGGCATTATTATTGAAAGCGACAACCATAATATCATCACATCTAATCCAACAGGCGATGACCACTACCAATTGGAAGCTACATCCACAAGCAATGGAAGATCTCTCTTCAGTAACTCTCTTCAAACATGTTTAATTCCAACATATAGATAGAGAGAAAAATATAGTTGGTCATACATGTACTCAAAAAATAATACAGGCTTTTTTTTTTTTTGTTAGGAATATTGATAGTTCACATTTCCTTTTTTTCCTTTTGTTGATTTTGACCGGGCCGGCATTTTGACAGGCTAGGCCGCTTTTGTATCATTTTGTACTCCTTTATGTTATAGTAATGCAAATGCAAATTTCAAGGATGGCTGGAAACTTAAGGAATTATTATTGAAGGCGACTACAAGAACAACATTACTCTACTACAGGATAGCATGGATCGTAGGAGGTGGAGTGCCTGACCTCGCCCAATTATTGCTTTCTGATGCAGTTCAAGAAAGTTCTATTTTTGCCACATCTCTAGGGACAGAAATAAAACTGCCAATCTGTGCAAAGGTTGCTTTGCAGGATAGTTTTTGTTTGAGAAATGTAAATAATAGTTATCCTCTTTTTGATTTATTGAGGATGGCAAGTCCCATTTTCGACATGCATAGTTTTATATTTTGCATACTTTTGTATTTTTTATTTTATTGCAATCTCAGCATCTTTTCAAAAAAAAAATAAAAAAATCTATACATCATCCACAGCCATCGAACCCGCATCTTACATTCATGACCGATAAGATAAAATCGAGTATTCATATATTCCCTTGAACCTTGACCACTTCATTTTTAATAGATCATGATTACTATACTCCCATTCCACAATATCATGGTTGCTTCCGTGCATGCTCATACCAATCAAACTAAAAGAATGTTCTGGTGATCAAATCAAACTATCAAACTCCTTGGAATCAAAATTTCCATTGTGTGTCGAGACCTTCAACTCCGTGTCAACTTTGAATAAAAAATAATTGTTTTACAAAATTCCTACAAAATATTCCTTTTCATGCCTGGTCTTCTTGCCATGATTTAGATGATGGGAAGATGGTTGAACAGTGCAAATTGATGTTTCTGAATCATCCGATTAAAAAATATTTGAAACATGCCCATTAAAGTATCCTACCTCTTCTCAAATCATTCCCGAATGTAACAAGCTTGAAAGGTCATATTAAATTTGTTATTTCTTAAGTAGTGTTGATTGAACACAAAATTGCAAGTGAACTAGTGCTAACATTCACTCTTAATTTTGCCATTATTTCATCTTGATTTCACAGTTAAAATCTATGTTATGGTACCAATTTTGATCCAATTTCAAGAGTTTTGTCTTAAAAATCTCAAGTAAGAGATAAAAGGTTTTTAAAATCTGATTGCACTTTACCCAAGCACCAAGCTTGTTGTTTCTAAAGAGGAGAACTCTTCGTACTTATATTCAACCCCATGGAGTCAATGCCCGCATACATAAAAATGGCAGGAGATAATTGATAGCCATTTTGAGAGGTTGTTGGAGACAACTGGAACCTCTTCAAAGACCTGACAGAAATATAGAGAGGAGGGGTAAGCTGACTAGAGAGTTGAGGGTTGCATTTAGATGAAGAAACTTGATTGTTTAATTCATTACCCAAACGAGAGTTTAAATAAACTTACAAGGGTCTCAAATAAGGAAAAAAAAACAAATCTATATTTTTGGAAAGATACTAAATAAATTCATTGGCTCTATAAATCTGTAAATAAGGAAATAAAGAGCAAAAGCCCAAAATGATCCCCCAACTATTAAAAAGTGGCCAATTTAGTCTTGGAGTTTCAAAATGCTGCAATTTAGTCCCCAAGTATTAAAAACTTTTATAAAACGGTCCTAAATCAATTATAACGTTTAACGGTTAGCTTCAAAATTTGAAGGGTAAAAATGTCTTATTATATTTTTTATGTGAATTAAGCACTGCCCCCGGCTCCTAGGCTCATTGCATTCTGACAAAAATCCGCCTCAACCCTAAACGTTTGGTGCTCTTCCATTCAAGGGCTGCTCAACTCACGGGTTGCTCCTGTTTCACCATTATTCCTCTCCTTGCTCGTCTACGCTCGTTCGGAGTTGCTCTACTCGACAGAGCAATCTTCGTCCACCATTCACTGGCCCTCTACCCGATGAAGCGGCCTTAGTTTCCACCCGCATTGTTTGCGCCGACGGACAGGCATCGAAGAAACAGGTAACATATACTTTTCTCCAACCCATGACATTCTTTAGATTTAATCAGATTTAAGGGCTTGCCTGGTAAGAGATTTAAAACAAAATTTAAGTTGGATTTCACTCAAATCTTGTCAGACATTCATTATGGACAAAATATAGCCGAGAAGTTACCTTCCTCAATGGTTTCGGGTAGGAGAGTAGAGGAAGGAGGAGAAAAATGGAAGTTTCGGGTAACTATAAGACATGATCCCGTCGTTCTCTTGCCAACTAGCTCCAATTGTGACTATAGTTTTGGGCAACTGCAAGTTGTGATCCCGTCGTTCTGTTACTAGCTAGGTCCAATTGCGATTGTATTGTCAGCAGTCACGAAGAAGTTGGTTTTGATCGTTGAGAGAGAGAGGAGTGATTTTTATTTAAGTTTATTGCATTAACTTAATTGATTAACAATTAATAACTAATTAATAAATTATAAAATTAATTATAAATAAATAAATTTATTTAATATATTTTTTGTTTTATTATTTTAATCTATTTTGTTGGGATCCCATCATAACATTACTATAATTTGTGAATTGTTAGGTTTAGTTTTTTTATAGATTCTTTCAATTTTGAGTTTAAATATAGATTTGTGTACATTTACACTCAATTCACGAATTGTACTTTGTACATGTGTATTTTAACATCTATTTTTGTTATGTGTTATGGATTTAGTAAATTAATTTAATGTAACAAAATTGTTTTTTTTCATTTAGAGAAATTGATTTCTGATTTTTTTTTCAGCGTGCAAATGGGAAGTGACGGTCTATTAAAAAAATGGTTAACAAAGGAGGTGACGAGCATGATGGTCCATCGATGCCAAACATAGGTGTGTATCATTTCAATATTTTTGTAATTCATTTTGTGAATGGCATAAAATTAAGAATATTATTTGTTATAGGAAATGTTACTGAAAAATATTAGATTATAAGAAATTGTATCTGAATTGCTTGATGATACAAATGTTTCACAGTTATTTGGTAGTTTGAGTGAGATGAAACCTTCATAGTATTCCGAGGGATCCGAGTAAGGATCTTGATGAGTTGATTTGCCGAGCTCTCTCATGTTATTTAGCTATCTTTTATATGTTTTGATTAATGATTTTGATTACTTGATTTAAGTTTTTAGAATTATTTTAATAAGATCTGTTTTCAATTTGTAATTTTATTTTTATATTATTTTGAGTTAAGAGGTTGTTACTTAGATGAATCAGTTAGTAGTCTCGAGTGCCTCGAAGAGATTTCCGAGAACAATAGGAGCACTGAGGAATTGGAAAAGGATATGCTAAGTGTGTTCAGGAACTTAACTTAAGATTTTATAAATTTAATTTTTACATTTAAACTTCAGATTTGTTAAAGTTTTTCTGAAATTCTTAGATCTGTTTGATAAATCATATGGTTAAGATGTATAAGGATGATAGTTCAAGGCATGGACAAGTCAAGCAAAACAACTTATCTATTTCCTAAAAGGTGAACTTAGGATGCTAGCTTTCATCTATTGATTTCCTCTTATTCCCAACTATTGCACTGTATATTTATGAATGATTGGAAGCTTTCATCAGCCTCCACTGATTACAAGTTAGCTCTTTCAACTATTAATTCTCTTGAACCTCCAACGTTAGAATTCGTTAATCCCTCTGACGCTAGACAGAATACTCCCTCTGCTTTATCTGCTATAATAAAGCAGAATAATACTGTCCTTCAATTAATACTTAAAGTTTCTGACTAACTTATCACTATTGAAGATAAGTAAAAACAGATCCAACAGAAGGAACCCGCAAAGAAGAAATCTGTTGAAAATTTCATATCTGCTCTACAGAAACAACTTCAATCTCTATCCTTGGGTGAACCGTCCAGAACGGTTAAACCATTTAAACCAAAAGGCCAACTGTTTGTTTTTCAAAATCCTAAGACTATATTTCTTAAAGAAAAACAAAAGTATTCTTGAATTTCGGATACATGGCCTCTACATCTAAGAATAATTCATTTCATACTTCCACTACCCTTCTTCCTACCCGTAACGTACCAAACTCCAACCCTACATCTACTTCCACCTCCAACCTAGATGATCAGATACGTGACTACCGTATGAGGTCGCGTATAGCTTATGAGATTCAAAGGAGAATGCCCCAACGGAGATCTTATAACAGAACTCTGAAAAGTCAGATGGATCCAGAGCAACAATTGCATATCTCACAAAGTAGGCGTGTAAATCTGGTTTATGCGGAGACTCTATATGAAGACGGCTGGTCTTCAACAAGATATAGGGTCTACCAGCACTACTCTGAGAAACGCATACTCGCAACTGAGGGTATGCAGATAAATTTGTCGTTCATAAGGCAAGAATCATACCAGAGATTAGTCGAAGAAGGGATGCAGCATATTCACATTGGATTAATCATGATATGTATCCATACACTGCATAGACGAGATGCAAGTACTACCGCCTTAATTGTTCTCCGTGACACCAGATGGCGATCTGATGTCTCCATTATTGGCACAATTGAGGTTGATCTATCCAAAGACTGGCAAGGAGGAGAATCTAACCTCCTAATTACTCGAGCCTTAGTTGTCAGGCTCACTAATACCAGTCATGTTGGATTCCGTTATAATGTCAATGGAATTGCGGATTACTTGGCGACCCACGGGATTGTTGCTATCTCTGGGCATAAGCATTCTATACTCCAACTGCAAGGCCTAGATTGGAACCTAAAGCCTTCAGAAATTACTGGTGTTCAAATACCACTGCATTTGGTTACCAAACAATGGATTGATGGTACGATCAGACTATCTTTCTCAGAATATACAGTCGTAGCGCCACCACATGTACCTCAATATTCTACTCAGGACATTGAAGATTCTGAGGACGAAACGGCGTACATGGCCTACGAAGATAGTCTCATATAGGATTACGAGGAAGAAGATGAAGATGGCATCACTATGTGCAAAGTTGAAGAATATGATGGTGATGATGAACTAGTTTGGGATCGATCTCCGAGTGAATACGGAGATGATGATGAAGATCATTTTTCATTATTTTTGTATTTAAATAAACTTAATAATAAACAGAGTTCATTTGCGGAAGTTGGTAGAGATGATACCGCTAATTTTTGCAATTTTGAAAATGATCTTCAAGAAACACCACTTAAATTTTTTGAGTCTAATCCTTTTGAATTAACCTCACCCTCAAAACCTGAACCAATACCTACCCTTGGATCATTCTCTAAACCCGAGATGGTCTATCCAAATATAGAAGACCAACTTGCTGAATTTGAATACCCATGTCTCAAAAAATGACTGCTAAAGCAGACAGTGCTTATGCGTTCGTATCTTTCTCTTATTTACCACAAAATGAAATCTACCATTGACACAGAGTTCCATGCTTGCATGGAAAGCCTAAACTCTCTGAAAATCCACTATCTCGACTAGCCTGAAATCATTTTCCGAACAGACTGTCAAGCTATCATCTCTTTCTATAATAAAACAGCTCATAATAAACCATCTAGAATTAGATGACTTGCATTCACAGATTTCATTAATGGGATGGGGATCGCTGTTAACTTCGAGCACATAGGCGGAAACAACAATCTTCTTGTCGACTCGCTTTCTAGATTAACATTTATTTTAATTGCAGGTCAAGAAGAAAGTGTTAATTTCTTATTCAAATGCGAAGAATGAACGCTAGAAGCTCCAGAGGTTTTAAAAGAAAAAGTCATATCAAGGAAGACGAGTATTCAGAGATTGCATCAAACACTTATCAATGGACGCGCAAAGGGACTTAGGACCGCAGATGGAACCATAAAATTCCAGATAAACGAAACGAGCTATGCCAGGAATGGATGCAACAGCAACAAGCTCGGAGGAGGGACTTCAATAGAAGTCATCCTAGTTCTTTCGATCTGTCGAACATTCCCAAAGATGTCAGCGACTTACATTAGGAACTAATATGGGAAAGTTTTGATTTCTCATTATCTGTTGATGCTCATGACAAGCTTAGGGGAGCTGTCAGACGCATTGAATCTGACCAAGCTAACAAAGTACTCAACGAACTTTGAATTCTGCATCGAATGTACGAGACCAAAGTTGTTTACTGCAAAAATAATTCAAGCAGAGATAATGCATGGAGTGGCATCCTCCCGGATGTTCAGAAAATGGAGAGCAGGCTTGACAACCTCATCAGTGTTGCGGCTCAAGTCGTGTACTAGGGCCTGAAAAGAGAAGTCTGATTTTCAGGATGTATATTCTATAAAGTCTTGTCTCTTGTATGTATCTTCGTCTGTATTATATTATGTATTGTATCTGAATACATTCAGATGGTTGCTTGAGCGTCTATATCGTGTGGAGCTGTAGTGGGCCCACAATAATTGAGTTGTCGGCCAGTTGAGTCTGTCAGTGGGTACGAAAAAGATGCTATATCACCTTTCCGCCCATGATTTTCTGCTTTCGGCCCTTGGTTTTGGTTAAGTGGGAATCTCCCTTATATAGATAGGAGACGGAGCTAAGAGATAAGCTTCACACCGACAGGATAACATGGCCTCGTGGGTGGAGAATAATTTTACTCAACGTGGACGGCTAGGATCTCTTCTCATGGAAAGGAGATTCCCACTTAACCAAAACCACGGGCCGAAAACAGAAAATCATGGGCGAAAAGGTGGTATAACATCTTTTTCGTACCCACTAACAAACTCAACTGGCCGACAAGACTCAAATATTTTGGGTCCACTACAGCTTCACACGATAAAGACACAAACAACCATCTGGATGTATTCAGATACAATATATAATACAATACAGACGAAGATACATACATACAAGAGACAATACCTTATAGAATATAAATCCTGGAAATCATACTTCTCTTTCCAGACCCTGGTACACGACTTGAGCCGTAGCACCGATGAGTCTGTCAAGCCTGCTCTCCATCTTCTAAACATCCGGGAGGATGCCACTCCATGCATTATCCCTGCTTGAATCACTTTTGCAGTAAACAACTTTGGTCTCATACATTCGATGCAGAATTCGAAGTTCGTTGAGTACTTTGTTAGCTTGGTCAGATTCAATGCGTCTGACAGCTCCCCTAAGCTTGTCATGAGCATCAACAGATAATGAGAAATCAAAACTTTCCCATAATAGTTCCCAATATAAGTCACTGGCATCTTTGGGAATGTTCGACAGATCGAAAGAACAAGGATGACTTCTATTGAAGTCCCTCCTCCGAGCTTGTTGTTGTTGCATCCATTCCTGACAGTTCGTATCGTTTATCCGAAATTTTGTGATTCCATCTGCTGTCCTAAGTCCCTTTGCGCGTCCATTGATAAGTGTTTGATGCAATCTCTGAATACTCGTCTTCCTTGATAGGACTTTTTCTTTTAAAACCTCTGGAGTTTCTAGCGTCCATTCTTCACATTTGAATAAGAAATTAACACTTTCTTCTTGACCTGCAATTAAAATAAATGTTAATCTAGAAAGCCAGTCGGCAAGAAGATTGTTGTTTCTGCCTATGTGCTCGAAGTGAACAGTGATCCCCATCCCATTAATGAACTCTGTGAATGCAAGTCATCTAATTCTAGATGGTTTATCATGAGTTGTTTTATTATAGAAAGAGATTATAGCTTAACAGTCTGTTCGGAAAATGATTTCAGACTTGTCGAGATAGTGGATTTTCAGAGAGTTTAGGCTTTCCATGCAAGCATGGAACTCTGCGTCAATGGTAAATTTTATTGTCGCAAATTTTCCACTGGCGTATGTGCACACTCTTTCTAAAGATATAGGATCGGTTTTCGTCATTTTTCATTTGCACACTCCTCCCTATCCTTCCATGCATCCATCTGTCTCGAGAATAATATAAGCATTTGCATGAGGAATCTCTAAATCGGGCAGTTTTTGAACCAATTTTTTAATTTTTCTGATGAGTTCCCAGTCATGATCCTTCAACCTTTTGTCTCCATGAAGAGATGTTTTCTGATAAAGTGGTTCGATGAGAACTCCAAAATTTAGAATATAACTGCGGGCATAATTAAGAATTTCAAGCAAAGACCTCATACTTTGCTTTTCTTTCAATTTGTCATTAGGAAAATCAGCTATTTTCCTGATAATGTGAGGTTGTAGCTTGATTTTTCTTTTTCCAATTACTGCTCCAAGAAATTCAATTTCATTCACTGTTATCTTCTTCTTTGTTGGAGATAGCACAAGGCCAACGATTGCAAGGAATTTCTCGAAGTGTTCATTGTGCTCAGCTTCATTCTTACTGAAAATAATTATATCGTCGATATAAACTGCAAGAAAGTCAGAACAGTTATTAAAAAAATACATCTTTCGTTGAAAAATAGTTGGTGCATTTTTCAGACCAAATGACATGACTAGTCATTCATACAACCTAGTTGATGCAGTAAAGTCTGTTATTCGATTGAATCAGGGTGCATCGCTACTTGATGAAATCCACTTTTTAAGTCAAATTTGGAGTAAATTTGACTGTTGCTAATCATTTTTAACAGCGTGTTGATCCCGGACAGAGAATATTAATCTTTATGAGTATTGTCATTCAAAGATCTATAGTTAAACACGAGTCTTTCCTTCCCTCGTGTTTCTTTTCTCGTTTTTGGGTCAACAGTTGTACCTGAATTCACAATTATAGCCATAGTTCTATGTCTGCTTTTACTAGGTCGTATTACCTTTAAGTTTAGCAGAGCATCAATATGACGCTTAAGTTGATCTTGCATAGTAGGAGTGACGTGTTTAAGAGGCTTATCCTGAATTGCGAGATCAGGATTAATTATATCGATTTTACAAGTCACCTTATTTTTCAGTCAATGCCTCTGAGGATTCTCTCATATGTATCCATTATCCTGCAGCCTGTTGAACAAAGACCTGAATCTTCTGACAAAAGAGTTTTCATTAGAGATTATATTTGAACACAATGATTCAGGATGTAGTTCATTATAGAAATCATAGTCGATTTCTAATTCTGGAATCTGTTTAGCTGCAACTTCTACATCGATAGTAGTATTAACATGAGTTATATCCTTGTAGAATGTCATTGTATTTCCCTCTATACGCATGCCTCCATGCATGTTTTTTATGAAGTTACATCCTATTAGTATCTGAATACCATCATTAATTTCCATAGACAAACAATAAATTAATGGTATTCGAAAATTATGTGCAGAGATGAACATTTTTCCGTCCTTCATTTTCTTAGTTGAATTAGTAGTAGAATTTACTTTACTAAACGTAAATTGATAATTTAAGTCTTCAAGTACCTCTTTGGGGACGGAGCTGATACTTGCACAGCATGACGTTGTTCCTGTGTCAATAATCCTTTTTAATTTGAATCTATCAACACCTGGGATTTCAAAAGTAATCATTAGATTGAAAAACTTATTGATGATCCTCTTTGGAGTCTTCAGCACTTGTTCTTTTAATGTTTCTGAGAACATATTTGCACCATATTCATCAATTGGTTCTGGATCATCGTCTTCTTCATCCTCAAACGTAACGATCTTCTTACCCTTATCCCCTAGGGTAAGTTCTTGTAAATCTTCCGCCAACTACTTTTCAATCTCCTGCTGAAGTTGTTCCCTCAGCCTCCTGTTTTTTTCAATCAAATGCTCCGTGTATTTGACTAGTTCATGAATCAAATTATCCTTTGATTGAAATTGCAGTAAGGATAATTCTTTCTGAACCGTTATTGCTAAGTAAAACTTAGCACACGGTGGGCAAGCAGTTAAATTGCATAAAATGCAATGTATTCTCATGCTTGAATTTGTAATAATGAAGCAATAAGAACAGCGAGAATACTGACTTTTTAATGGTTTATTATGCTCCCACTGGTGCAAGCATTTTTCTTGATCTTCCTTTAGCTTGATCAGACTTCTTCACCCGTAGTCTTCTTTCATCATGAGTCCAAATTCTTCAATTGGACAATTCTCTAAAGCACTGTGGATGTGAGTGAGAGTGTTGGCTCCTTCACCCTCAGAAATCAAGCAGATAGCATCAGATGACTCTACGTTGAGGTCCACCGAAAGAGCATCATAATAATCTAATAGTTCAAGGTTGTTCAGAATGGCTGTCCTTGTCATGTTCAATTTCTTACTCTTGCATTCCTTAGTGAAATGTCCTTCATCGCCGCATATATAGCATCTGCATTTAGAGGATTTAGGCTTGTTTTTGTTTTTGATAACGCGCACATGAGAGTCGTGTGGTTTTCCTTTATAGTTCTTCGATTTCCTTAAGTCGTACTTCTTATGCTGGTTGTAAAAACCAGACACTTGAATCTTTTTGCAAAGGGAGAGGTCTTTGATTCCTCTCTGTACAGTAGCTCTCTTGCATAGCTCCGCAAGATATTGTTAAGTAAATCTTATTCTGGGCATAACCCCTGAGGTATTTCTTCTTAAATGCTTCCTCAATTTCATTGTCGATGATATGAGGGCATTTTCCTGAAGAATTTGTCTGATAATTCTGGGTTGATATACATCCGTTCAGATTTTGTGGTCAAGACTTGTAGTCATTCATGTATTCAAACATGTTCTTGATTTCTGAACATGTCAGCCTTTCAAGATCAAGGTGGGCTCTATTTTGCTCACCTGTAGAGCCTTGATAGGGATCTTCCAACAAGATCACTCTCTTGATGGCTGATAGAACATTCTGAGGATCGTTGCAATGTTGATTACAGCTTCGTATTCATCCTCATACGTCATCCTCCATTGAATCCATATCATCTTTTCAACTTCTCGCAGCAGATTTTCAATAAATAGAACTTTAGATTTATTGTCAGCGAACTGTTTATCATTTACCAGATTTAAAGAGATGGATTCCCATCTGGAACAATCACGTCGTCGTAGAGTGAGAAATCATCTGGTAACACGAGCATAACGCCATGAGCATTCTGCGCTGAAGGCAGAGTTCACATATTTTGCTGGTAGGATTTCTTGAAGTCTGAGGCTCTTGATCTCAGATTTTGGAAATTATTTGATGAAGAGGAAGAGGGATTCGCCTGCGCTCCTGAAATAGCAGGTGGATACATGACCGAACCCATTATCGGTTCATTTTGTGGTAAATAAGAGAAAGATACGGACACATAAGCACTGTCTGCTTTAGCGGTCATTTTTCTGAGACATGGGTATTCAAATTCAGCAAGTTGGTTTTCTATATTTAGATAGATCATATCAGGTTTAGAGAATGATCCAAGGGTTGGTTCAGGTTTTGAGGGTGAGGTTAATTCAAAATGATTGGGCTCAAAAAGTTTAAGTGGTGTTTCTTGAAGATCATTTTAAAAATTACAAAAATTGGCGGTATCATCTCCACCAACTTCCACGAATGAACTATGTTCATTATTAAGTTTATTTAAATATAAAAATAATGAAAAAGAATCTTCATCATCATCTCTGTATTTACTCGAGATCGATCCCAAACTGGTTCATCATCGCCATCATATTCTTCAACTTTGCATATAGTAATGCAATTTTCATCATGTTCCTCATAATCCCATATGAGACCATCTTCGTAGGCCATGTACGTCGTTTTGTCCTCAGAACCTTCAATGTCCTGAGTAGAATATTGAGGTACAAGTGGTGGCGCTACAACTGTATAATCTGAGAGATAGTCTGATCATACCATCAATTCATTGTCTAGTAACCAAATGTCGTGGTAGTTGAACACCAGTATTTTCTGAAGGCTTTAGGTTCCAATTTAGGCCTTGCAGTTGGAGTATAGAATGCTTCTGCCCATGGATAGCAACAATACTGTAGGTCGCCAAGTAATCCGCAATTCCGTTGACATTATAACGGAATCCAGCATGATGTTAAACTAGAAAATATCGAAAACAATGATAAAAATACAAAAATAAATGAGTTGAATAATTCTTATGATAATGATGAAGACTTCGAGTATAATGTTTCAGATGATTGTGAATAGTTTACAAACAATGATTACAACATTCATGAATATGAATGACGAGCTATTTGAAAGCAATATTGAACATTATGTTGAATTCACAGGTATAACAAATAAAGGTGAGAAGATTGAAGAATGAAATTTTGGAAAAAAATTTTTATGGTAGTGATTGTATGAATTCCAGTGATGAAGTCAGTATTCACAACAGCGATGATAATAGCATTAAGTGGCCAGTTTTCAATCTTATGGCAGATTTCAAAAATATAATCTTGAAGTTGGAATGTTAATTAGTGGTAAAGATGAATTAAAAGAAGCTACGCAAAATTGGTCACTTGCTAAAAGAAAGATTATAAAGTTCTCAAAAAAATGATAAAAAAGGTACAAAGCTACTTGCAATAAGTCTAATTATTCATTTCATGTGTATATTTCAAAGCATGAGGGAAGTCATTCATGGCAGAAAAGATTGTTTCAAGAGCATATCTATTCATGGAGTTATTATAACAAAACTTTAAACTCCACAATTCTAGCAAAGAAATTGTGAATAAAGTAAGGATGAATCCGCAGTGCAAAAGCTAAATTGTTTAGAAGAGAAGTAATATATGAATTGAAGTTACGTGTTTCAAAATTAAAAGCTAGGAAGGCAATCGGCAAAGCACGCAAGTTTGTGCACATGAAGAAGGACAAACAATTCAACAAGATATGGGATTTTCTTGAAAATTACAAAAAAAAAAAAAAAAAAAAAAAAAAAAAAAAAAAAAANAAACATCTTTCGTTAAAAAATAGCTGGTGCATTTTTCAGACCAAATGACATGACTAGTCATTCATACAACCTAGTTGATGCAGTAAAGGTTGTTATTCGATTGAATCAAGGTGCATTGCAACTTGATGAAATCCACTTTTTAAGTCAAATTTGGAGTAAATTTGACTGTTGCTAATCATTTTTAACAGTGTGTTGATCCCGGACAGAGAATATTAATCTTTATGAGTATTGTCATTCAAAGATCTATAGTTAAACACGAGTCTTTCCTTCCCTCGTGTTTCTTTTCTCGTTTTTGGGTCAACAGTTGTACCTGAATTCACAATTATAGCCATAGTTCTATGTCTGCTTTTACTAGATCGTATTACCTTTAAGTTTAGCAGAGCATCAATATGACGCTTAAGTTGATCTTGCATAGCAGGAGTGATGTGTTTAAGAGGCTTATCCTGAATTGCGAGATCAGGATTAATTATATCGATTTTACAAGTCACCTTATTTTTCAGTCAATGACTCTGAGGATTCTCCCATATGTATCCATTATCCTGCAGCCTGTTGAACAAAGACCTGAATCTTCTGACGAAAAAGTTTTCATTAGAGATTATATTTGAACACAATGATTCAGGATGTAGTTCATTATAGAAATCATAGTCGATTTCTAATTCTGGAATCTGTTTAGCTGCAACTTCTACATCGATAGTAGTATTAACATGAGTTATATCCTTGTAGAATGTCACTGTATTTCCCTCTATACGCATGCCTCCATGCATGTTTTTTATGAAGTTACACCCTATAAGTATCTGAATACCATCATTAATTTCCATAGACAAACAATAAATTAATGGTATTCGAAAACTATGCGCAGAGATGAACATTTTTCCGTCCTTCATTTTCTTAGTTGAATTAGTGGTAGAATTTACTTTACTAAACGTAACTTGATAATTTAAGTCTTCAAGTATCTCTTTGGGGACGGAGCTGATACTTGCACAGCATGACGTTGCTCCTGTGTCAAGAATCCTTTTTATTTGAATCTATCAACACCTGGGATTTCAAAAGTAATCATTAAATTGAATAACTTATTGATGATCCTCTTTGGAGTCTTCAGCACTTATTCTTTTAATGTTTCTGAGAACATCTTTACACCATATTCATCAATTGGTTCTGGATCATCGTCTTCTTCATCCTCAAACGTAACGATCTTCTTACCCTTATCCCCTAGGGTAAGTTCTTGTAAATCTTCCGCCAACTGCTTTTTAATCTCCTGCTGAAGTTGTTCCCAAGACATAGATTTGGAGGGCCATCTGAGATTTGTGAGAATGTAAGTCTGCTTTGAAGCGTGTAAAGAAGAGTTTCTGTTAAATTGTAGGCAAATAATTGGGGTTGATGACTATTTTTTGAAGGGGCCAACTATTGACTACAATTTGCTTGGATGGTAATAATAACATATTTCCAATAGCATGAGCAGTTGTTGAAAGTGAAACCAATAATATTTAGAAGTGGTTCTTGGATTTCTTGGCAAGAGATTTACATATTTTTGATAATCAGTTCAAGTTTACATTTGTCTCAGATAAGCAAATGGGATTTATGCCTGCTTTTGAGCATGTTCTGCTAGATATTACAAATAGATTTTGTTTGCAGCATATGCATGGCAATTCTAAGTTGGCAGGATTTAAGGGGTTGCTTTGAAAAATATTTTGTGGGCTACAACAAAGAGTACTATAGTATATCACTTTACATAAATTGGATCATAATGCTTATTAGTGGTTGGCTGAAAAACAACCAAGTAAGTGGTCTCGATCACACTTTAATTATATCTCCAAATGTGATACCCTACTTAACAATATGTGTGAATGCTTCAACTCTATCAACCTGGAGGCATGAGAGTTGCCTTTTATAGCTATGTTTGAGAGTACTAGAAACTTGGTGATGATAATGATGCAAGAAAAAAGAGAGTTCACCGAAGTGGAATGCTAAATTTTGTCCAAAAGATTGGAGAAACACTTCGAAAAAATATATATGAATCTATGAATCGTATTGAAGTGAAAGCTGCTGGTGACAACTAACAAATCACAACAATGCAAGGGGCACAATACGTTGTCAACTTAAATGATATGTATTGTAGTTGTAGATGATGGGAACTAACTGGCTTGCCATGTATTCATGCATGTGCTGCAATCAATATGCGTGAGCTTGACCATGAACATTTTATCCATAATTATTACACAATTGATATGTATAAAAGAATTTATGAGCTCAATATTATGTCTATCAATGGTCCTGATGAATAACCTAAAAGTAATAAAGCGCATCTCTTACCACTAAAATATAATAAACCTATGAGAGGTCGACCACAAAAGTTAAGAAGAAAAGGTTTAGATGAGCAACTAAATGACTCACAAAAGAGAAGCTTAAGTAGGTCAATTGTGGCTTTACATTATAGCAAATGCAAAACAAGCGATCACAATAGCAAAATTTGTGGCAAGATGAAAAAGAAGATAGCAAAAACTCAATTTGCTCAATCACTCCAAGTCAAGGAAATCTTACAAGAACAATTGTATGTTGAAGAATCAAATGACAATAGTACATTGGTAAGTATAATGAATTCATATATTGAATTTATTGAAGTAAAAAATGAATACCCTAGTCTTTGTGTAATTAATTTATTTGTGTATGCTCAGTTAAGCGATATTGATCAAC